>JAQIUQ010001416.1:242500-281737 GCA_030378365.1 Hybognathus amarus | reverse complement strand
CAGATCTACTTGGTTCAGTTACATCTTGCTCATGCTGTTAGAAACACCGTTCTCTTCTGTCTCTCTGAAAACGTCTGTCAGCGTGGCCATTTTCCCCACTCTGCGCCCCTGCATGTATCGTTAGATATTATTGTTTTTCTCAACATAAAACGTGAAACAATATAAAGAGCGATAATCAATCATTTGCTGACTCGTGTGTGTGTGTATACTGTGTCGGGTTGTTTAAATCCAATATCTGACGCAATCTGATTTATTAGGGTTTTTTTTCGCTCACGCTGCTTGAGCATGCTTTTAATAATGCTTGTTTATATATATATTTTGTTTACACATAGGCCTACTGTTTAATGTTTTCAACTGGCAAAAGAAAACTTTAATTACTATTGTAAGCTTGTTGTGTAGGCCTATTGCCTAATTGTAAGCTTGTCCAGAAATGGTGACAAAAACGTCAAAAAAAAAAAAATATAAAATAAAGTAAAGAATCCTATTTTGCCGCCAAACATACATAATCAATAAATCGAATATTTGAATATCTGATTTTCATGAGCCCGAATATTCGAATGCAATATTTTTGAAAAATGCCCATCCCGTATTGCATTGTAAAATAAAACTTGGTAATGGTAATAATCTGACAAAATGATCTAACATCTACAGGTTTTGTGTTTTTGGATGCAAAATTCACTTTTTCATAGTGTATATACATTATTTGTATATAAATCTGTGTAAGGTGTGTGTGGACATCACCAGCCTGTTCTGTCAGGACCATTATCGTCAAATAAGATTGACAATTAGCCCTTTTTTTAATCCTGCCGAAACGAAACAGTCTCATTTATCACATCACACTGTTCAGGCTTATTAGCATAGCCCCGCCCTCCCGCCAGTTGAACTCCGTGTTCTCCAAGCAGAGCGACACCAGAGTCTTCGTTTGATGTAATGTGTGTGTGAATGATTTTGATGAAGCGTTTCAGGCGCTGTTAGATGGCAGAAATGAAAAGGAGAGCTCATAGGAGTTGTTTTTTCGGCTTGTGAAGTTTCCCGGTTTATTACGCTCTTTATATATTTGTTTCCTGTTAGCTGTAACGAGTGTTTTTCAGTTTGGTCGTGTGTTATGTGTATGATAATGAAACGGACAGAGAGAGAGTTTATGGATAAGACTGTAATGTGCACTTCTTGCACTTTCTGGACACTTCATCTTCTGTGTGTTGTACAATAAACTTCATAAAACTCATCAGTAAAGTTTTGGCCATCATTCAGACGGGGTCTACTCTGCTACAGTACAACAGGCTTGTAGTGGATAAAAGCAGGATGACAACATTAGTTATAACCGTAATTAACCGTACCTCTCGTACAGTGTATGTTCTCTCGGCATTACTGTCCGAACTCCGGCTCGATTCTGAACACAGTTTCTGACATTATCAGTGTGGGAGATTGTCCTGTTTTGTTGTTGCCTGAGCTCTTGAGAGCTCCGCCCTCTTTCTGAAAGGGGGCGGGGAGCTGCAGCTTATTTGCATTTTAAAGGGACACACACGAAAACAGCATTTTTGCTCACACCTCACAAAGGCAATTTTAACAATTATGTATGGGGTATTTTGAGCTAAAACTTCACATACACACTGTAGGGACATTAGAGACTTATTTTGTGTTGTAAAAGGGGGCATTCGCTTGTGTCCTTTCATGTACAGGACTGGTCAGAAGTTTGGAAACATCACTATTTTTAATGCTTTTCAAAAAAGTTTTTATGCTCAAGGATGAGTTTATTTGATGAAAAGATACAGAAAATATTTTTACAATTTAAATAATGGTTTTTGTTTTAATATACTTTAAAATACTGATTTTATTCAGTGTCACATGATCCTTCAGATAATCACTCTAATATGATGTGATTTGATACCCAGTTGTTATATAGTTGAAAAAACATTTCTATCAATACACATCTTTATCACTTTTTATCAATTTAACTCATCCTTGTTGAATAAAAGTATTCTTCTTTCAAAAGAAGAAAGAAAGAAAATACTGACCCAAACTTTTGAATGTGTATATTTTTATATACTTTAAAAAATATATTTCTATTTAAAAGAAATTATGTTCTTTTTAATTATTTTATTCAACAAACAATCCTGAAAAAAAGCACGTTTCCCAACATTAATAATAAATCATATTAGAGTGATTTGTGAAGGATCGTGTGACACTGAAGACTGGAGTAATGATGCTGGAAATTCAGCTTCGATCACAGGAATAATTTATAGTAGGGCTGCAACGATTAGTCGACATTGTCGCACGTACAATAAAAAATTGTCGACAAATATCTTTGTTGTCGAGTAGTCGTTTGATCTCACGTGACCTAATGTAAGGGCGTGCAATATCGCGATTTGACCGCTACGGCGCTTTGGCGCTAGAGTGTAATGCAGCCCTTTATAAATGCAAGTGCGGTAAAAGAAAAAACAGCGCGAATTATGACGGAGTGCAAACGAATCCGAACTAGCAAGGTTTGGCAAAGTTTTACAAAACTTAAAACCAACAATGCTGTCATGTGCAATACATGCAAGGCAGAACTTGCTTTTCACGGAGCATCACATGCATGTTGGAGCACTTAAAGAGGAAACATCCGGGCAAAAGAGTCTGAGCCGGTGAGAATCACTAATAATAAATCACTAATAATCGTTAGAATAATTGATTATCGAAATAATCGTTTGCTGCAGCCCTAATAGTTTAAAGTATATACAAATAGAAAACCATTGCAATAATATTTCAAAATATTACAGTTTTTTTTTCGTATTTTTGAGTCAGAATGAAAGCAGCCATGATGAGCAGAAGAGACTTCTTTCAAAAACCATAACCCATATAATGATGATTTAATTGAACCAAATCCCTCTTCCGCTTACTGTAACGGCATCACAACAGATTGTGGAAAAAACTGCGGTGAATTCCCGTCACAGATCGGCTGTAGAAATGAAAAGTAAATGACCACCAACCAAGTCTTTAAAAGTCACATCTTTATTATATTTAATGTTCATCTCTTCAGATATTGTGAATGCTGGTTTGTAATGGATTTATTTTGGAGACGTGGCCTGTGGACAGCACTTTAATCAGTCTTCGTCTTTTTTTTTCTCTCATTATAAAATGGAAACAGCTTTTCATCATTTCAAGAAACTATTCTCACCTCCTGTAAATCATATCTCTGTCACACACTGAATATGAGCCGTTTCTGAGTTCAGGTTAATGTGCTACAGAAGTGGTTGTAACACACGAACATCACAACCCGATCTTACGGCACTTTGTGAGAATTTTTAAGATTTTTACTAAATTCGAACATATTTTACAAGTTGCCCAATTTGTATGAATTTATGCGAATGACCGTACCCATGACCCCCGACCCCACCCCAAACTTATCCATCACGTGGGTTTAGAAAAATCGTACGCATTAGTCATGAGATATCGTTGAACAGCATCAACAGAGTTGAGAATCCATCTCTACTATAAACCCACAAATGACTCTGGGATTTAAAGTAGTTTGAACAGCTCTGACAGGAGAAACATCGTTAGCAACAACAAACCGGTTAGAAGACATTTTACTCCGCAAATTATTTATGATATTCAACAATTTATGAATTTACTGTAGTAAAACGAACTGTTTTGGCAGAAAGGTGCTGATAGAAGCATACCGAATGCAGTTCTATCAATATAGTCTAGTATAAATGTCTTAGAAGAGGAATGGAATGGAAGAACACTGTGTTGTCTAGAAGTTATAAGTTATGTATTTATTGTGCATTTATATTTCTACTAAATGTTTGGGCTACTGGTTTAGACAACACATACCACATGTTTACAGAGAACCTACATTTTTTTTTTACTGTGGTAGTGAAGATTCATGCATGGTTTGGGTTAGCATGATAAATATGAAGATAAATTATCAATTTTTAATGAGCAAAACTTTTAACAGAAGCGAGGGCTGTCCAGTTCCAACTCAGTCACACTCTCGATATTTAAATATAGTTAATTAGTCCATTTAAACAAAATGTTTTACTGTCCATTTCCAAGAGACAAAATCAAAACTTCCTGTTATGACTCCTAAAAGTAGTTTGCAGTAATGTGATTTTCAGAGAGACAATGTATAAATGTACATATTTTCAAGTTTTTAGCAATTGTTGTTGAATATTTATATTCAAAAACGCTGAACCCAGAAATTTAGATATTTTATTATTTCACATATTGTAGAAAATCCTGCTGTGATCTGATTGGCTGATTGAGTCTTGATGAGATCACCTGTTGTCACTAGCTAATCATGCTTCAGTGGAATTGTTGCGTGGCTGAAAATGTAAGTTCCTCTCTTTTGGTTTGTTTAGTTAACAGGATTGTGTTAATGTTACATTGAATTCTGGTTATGTATATTTTCTCTTTGTTGTTACACTTTTGATTTGTTACAAGTTGATTTAGATGTATGGTTTGATTTTCAAATGTGTGTAATCTATTAATAGTTTCTATGTTGTTTATGGGTTTAGGAACCAGCAATTACCACCTAAGAAATGTCTACTCCTACATGTGAAGCACAATATAATGGGAAAGCAAATTGATGACTGAATGAGTTTTAATGAGCTAAATCAGCCTGAAAAATCCTGCTAGTTTTTTCACATATGATAGTGAAAAGCACCACATGTTATATGTACAATACATACAAACAAGAAGCCATCTTTGGACATTTTTTTTACTGCATTTATTATTATCTACATAGATGTTCAGAAACACATGATGGCATGGAGACACATTTGAGAGACGTTAAAACTGTAATATCAGTGTGTAGCAATAACTCGGACTGCAATCAAAGAAACTCGGCTGATGAAAAGCCAACAGTTCTCAGTCTAACGCTCACAGATAAACCATAACTCAGCTCAGACTGAACACACGACACATCCGCTCTCAGATCATCTCAGTATCAGTGTGGGAAATTATGCTTCATAACCTCTATCTTTGTTACAATAACACAATGTCTGCAGGTTCTACATGCCTCTTAATGTGGCTGTTTATGTTTGAATATGATAATGCATAATTTAGATTGTATGTTCATTTTAAATTATGTGCAAGGAAAAAATTTAAGCTATAACAAATATTCTGTGTAAAGTTTCAATCATAAAAAAACACACACATAATAATTATAAATCCATCTAGCAAAATGCTGTAAAATCATTTTAGCAACCCATGTCAACGTCCCAACACACTTTCTTATCAGCTCATGTATTTTCAACTATTCTCAGTACCTGTACAGTTAATTGGTTACTAAAAAGAACATGTGCACAGTTATATATATAAGCAGATATGTATTATTTCTGCAGTCTGTTAGTAGTGAGTGTCAGATAGTTCCTGTCTGTGAGGTAGAGCCAGACCGATATATTGGCAGGCTGAATATTATCGGCCGATATTTAGGCATTTTCCAAAATATGTATCTGGCAGTTATAATAGCCGATAAATGAATATTTCAAAAATAAATAAAAATGGACGAAACGCGCTTCAACCATGTCATGAGTGTTGGAGTTGTATAGTTTCTATAGTTTGGAGTTGTATAGTCCACCAGAGGGCACTCTACACCGTCCCTTTTGGCAACACTTGTTTATAACGCGCCGAGAGTGAAGCGGAATCAGCTAATAATTACGTTACATTGTTACAGTGTAGTTGACTGTCCTTTTAACTTTTGACAATGTGACTGAAGTATTTCTTTAATAGCGCGTGACAGTTATAACAATGAGACATATCATCTCTCCTTGGCCTGTTATATTGAAAATGTATATATTACAATTTGCAGTATGACGTTATCCATTGCTAAATTATGGCTCATCATAGACTAGCTAACCACAAAGCTAGCTAATGCCACTATCATCAGTGGAAGACCGCTAACGTTAACAATAATGAGCTTTGGTTCCTCTGTTCTGTTGTGACAATAAAATAAACAAGTTTCTTTTTAAAATGCATTATCATATTATTTTAGTTAAAACTCATACATAACTACAAATAACTAATGTTAGGGAAATCTGTTAATGTTTGGTTGTGCGTTTCTGAAAAAAAATAAAATAAAATAAAAAATATCGGCCGATATATCAGGAATATCGGATTTTAAAACCAAAAAATATTTGTATCGGTATCGGCCTTCAAAATCCTTTTAGTTACTGACTGTGAGGTACGATGATTAGTTGAGTAAATAACCTGATAGTAATGTGTTCATTGTCAGTGTGAGCTGCTTCTGTTTCACACACACACACGTTATTTCTGCTGTCGCTCAACAGTCAAACACACTCCACACCTGTAGTGACTGACAGCCGGAGCTTCAGGGTTTCCCGATATTTGGGTTTCTCACAGCAAATGTGTTGATTATGAGTTTATAGAGAGTTTGTGCTGGAAGCTTGTTTATTTTAATTGGTTATCTCTGTGTTATTTGTGTAAAGCGTCTGTAGATTATTCAGTTTGTTGTATTTCTGCTTCTAACAACTCACACATTTATGGAAGCTTGTTTCTGCCACATGAATAAAAAATAAAAAAGGTAATTGTGACTTTTTATTATCACGATTCTGACTTTTTTTCTCACAATTGCATGATATAAAGTCAGAAGTGTGAGATATAAAGTCAGAATTGCGAAATATAAAGTCAGAATTGCGTGATACAAAGTCAAAATTGCGAGATATAAAGTCATAATTGTGTGAATATAAAGTATCAGAATTGCGAGATATAAAGTCAGAATTGCGTGATATAAAGTCAGAATTGCGAGATATAAAGTCAGAATTACGTAGATATAAAGTCAGAATTGCGTGATATAAAGTCAGAATTGCGAGATATAAAGTCAGAATTGCGTGATATAAAGTCAGAATTGCGAGATATAGAAGTCAGAATTGTGTGATATAAAGTCAAGAATGACATATAAAGTCGAGAATTACGTGATAAAGTCAAGAATTGCGAGATATAAAGTCAGAATTGCGTGATATAAAGTCAGAATTGCGATGATATAAAGTCAGAATTACGAGATATAAAGTCAGAATTGTGATATAAAGATGTAAAGTAGGAATTGTGATATAAAAGTTAGAATTGCCGAGATATAAAGTCAGAATTGCGATACAATATAAAGTCAGAATTCGCGTGAATAAAGTCAGAATTAATTGAATATAAAGTCAGAATTCGCGTGATATAAAGTCAGAATTGCGTGATATAAGAGTCAGAATTGCGAGATATGAAGTCAGGAAATTGCTGTGATAAAGATGTAAAGTCAGAATTGTGATATAAAGTCAGAATTGCGTGATATAAGAGTCAGGAATTGCGTGATATAAAGTCAAAAGTTACAGTAGATATAAAGTCGGAAATTGACAATATAAAGTTAAAATTGTGTGATATAAAAGTCAGAATTGCGAGATATAAAGTCAGAGAAGTCGCGAGATATAAAGTCAGAATTGCGTGATATAAAGTCAGAATTACGTGATATAAAGTCATAATTGTTGATATAAAGTCAGAATTGCGAGATATAAAGTCAAATTTCAGATAACAGTCGGAATTGCGTGATACTGTAAAAATCAAATTCCGGAATATAAAAATTCGAAATTGCGTGATATAAAAATCAAAAATTGCAAGATTTAAAGTCAAAATTGTGATATAAAAATCAATTGCGAAATATGAAGTAGAAATTGCGTGATGTAAGAATTGGAAAATTGCAAATGTAATTGGAATTCCGTAAATGTGAAGTTGGAATTCCATAAATTCAAAATTGCAAATGTGAAGTCGAAATTAAATATTAAAATAGAATTAAATGTAAAATTGATTCCGGATATGAGAGTCAAAATTGCGGAGAGTGTAAAATTAGTAAAGGTCGGAAAGATGTGAATTCAAATTTTCCGATATAAAGTCAAAATTACATATAATGTGAAAAATTCCAATATGAGGTCAGAGTCCGAGATATAAGAGTCCGAAATATAAAAATCAAAATTAATAATGTAAAGTCAGGAAATTGCGTGATATAACAATTGGGAAATTCGATGATATGAGAAGAGTCAAAATTAAAAAAATATTAAATGTGGGTAAAACACGGATATGATGTCGGAGAAGAGTCCCAAATGTAAAGTAGGAAATCCGAGATGTAATGTCAGAATTGCGAGAGATGTAAAGTGCAGAATTCCGAGAATGTGAAAAATCAAAAATTCCAGAAAAATGTCTAAAGTCTACAAAAATTACGAAAATGTAAAGATAAGGGAATTCCGAATGCAGGAAATACAGGAAAATTCCGATGTAAAAAATGTAACAATAGACATTCCGAGAAATGTAAAGTACAAAAAGTACGTAGATGTAAAAATAAGGAAAATTACGTTAAATGTAAGAATCAAAAGTCGCGAATGTAAAATTGGAAGTCCGGAGAATTTAAATGTAAAAATCAAAATTGCCGATGTAAAGAGTGCACAGAAATTCCGGAATGTAAAGTCAGGGAAAAATTACAAATGTAAAGTCAAAATCAGCAAGATGTAAAGTCAAAATCAGCGTAGATATGAGATACAAAAGTGCGCAGTAAATATAAAGTGGAGTACAATAGCGACGTGAATATGAAGTAGGAATAAGGAATCGCCGATCTAATGTCGAAAATCGCGATATTGATGTCAAAATCTGCAGAATATAAAGTCAGGAAGTCAGAGGAAATCCAAAATTCAGAAATCGCGAGAATATGAAGTGGGAAATTCCGGAGAATCCAGGAATTGTCAAAGTTCCGAGAATATAAAGATTCAAGGAAATTCGCGATATATAAAGTCAAAATTGCGAGATATGAGAGTCAGGAAGTACGTGCAATATAAAAGTCAAAATTGCGTGATAAAATTAGTCAAAGTATACATAGAATATAAAGTACAAAATACATAAATATGTAGAATTCAAGAATCTCATTGAAATATGGAGTTCCAGAATCACGTGATATAAAGAATTCAAAAATTGCGAGTGGTGTAAAAATCAGAAAATTGACTGATATAAATATTGGGAATTCCGTGATATGAAAATTAGGAAAATTACGATATGGAAATTCAAAATTTTAAAAAAAATATGGAAATTGGGAATTCCGAAAAATATGAAGTAGAAAATTACGTGGATATGAAAGTCGAAAATTACAATATGAAAATTCAGAAAATTCCGATTGATATAGGAGTACAGAAATTCAATATAAAAAATGAGAATTCAAAATTTCCGTCGATATGAAATCGGAGAATTTCCGATATAAAATTGGGGAAAATTAACCGAATCTAAATGTAGAAATTAAAGAATATAAAATTCAAAATTGCAAGATATAATTGGAATAAAAAATCTAAAATTTAAAATTCCGATATAAAAATAAAATTCAGAAATGTAAAGGTAGATTACAAATATTAAACAAAATATCCAAATATATAAGGAATTCGGAAAATTCGGAATATTTATAATTCAAAATTGCCAGTTTAAAGTCAAAATTTAAATATGAAGTTGGATTTCGAATATAAAGTTCGAAAATTAAATATAAAATCGAAAATTGCGAATTTTAAGTGGGAATTCAGAAAATCAATATATAAATCAAAATTGCGAATCTAAAAATCTGAAAATTGATATAAAAGTTGAAATTGCAAAAGCTAAAGATTTAAATTTAAAAAATATAAAAATCAAAAATTGCGAATATCTAAAAATTCAAAAAATTGAAAAAGCAATCTAAAATTGGCAAAATTCACAAAATCTAAGAATCAAAATTACAAATCTGCATCAAAAAATCCAATATAAAGTAGGAGTCAGAAATTTAAAATAGTAAAATTCAAAATTGCGAATCTTACAAAAATTCAAAATTCCAGAAATATAAAGAATCAAAATTGCGAAATATAAAGTAGCAAAAGTTCAGATATGAAATTCAAAATTTCAAATATGAAAACTCAGAAGTCGCTGATATAAAGTAGAACTTAAAATCCAAAAATCAAATTTAAAAAATCCTAAAATTGGAATATAAAGTCAAATTTGCTACAATTCCAATTTAAAGAAAATATGAAAATCAAATTCCAAAAGAATATCCAAAATTTCAAAAATCCGATAGAAAAATCCAAAATTGCGAATATTTCCAAAGTCGCACAATTTACAGAAAATAAAGAAGACAAAGTCCGAATTATAAAAATAAGGGAATTCAAATATCCGAGGAGTCCAAAAAATCCAAACCGATTGAAATATGAGTTCGAAATTAAAATTGTACAAAAACTGGAAAATTTAAAAAAATCGAAAATCAAAATTACAAAATGCCAAAGTCAAATTTCCAAAAAATATAAAAATCGAAAAATCCAAAAAATATAAAATTCAAAATTTAAAAAAATATAAAAATCAGGGAAATTTACGAATATAAAATTGGAATTTAAAAAATATGGGAATTCAAAATTCCAAAATAGGAAATTCAAAATTCCAATATGAAAATTTGGCAAATTCAAAAAAAATCCAAAATTCAAAATTCCAAAAAATATGAAATTCAGAATTAAAAAAATTATAAAAATAAGAAATTACGAGATCTATAAGTCAGAAATTAGAGAATCTGAAAGTCGGAATTGCGAGATATAAAGTTCAAAAATTAGGATATTAAAGTCAGAATTGCAAGAATATAAAGTAGGCAGAGTTTGCGAGATATGAGAGTCAGAATGAAATGCATGATATAAAGTCAGATTTAAAATTAAAGTAGGAGTATTGTGATATAAAGTCGGAACAGAGTTGTGTGTGTGTGTGTGTGTGTGTGTGTGTGTGTGTGTGTGTGTGTGTGTGTGTGTGTGTGTGTGTGTGTGTGTGTGTGTGTGTGTGTGTGTGTGTGAGGCTGATCATCTGCTGGTTCTCCTCCACAGACTGGCTGTGATGGGCTGGCTGTGGGTTTGGGTTTGGTCCGTCTGCTGGAATCTTCATGATTGGCTCTGCTCATGAAGTCCGAGCCGGCGCTGGGACTGGACACACAGTAAAGAACTTCAGGAAGACGTAAGTCACATTTCCTTTGGCACTCGGAGCTATAATGTGTGAGGAAATATGCAGAATATGTCTATCAAGTAGCTGAAAACTTAACAGAATCAGAAGTACAGAAACACTTTACAATAAATCTAAATCTTATCTCTGTCTGTTTCATGGCCACATCTTTTGTATGTGTGTGATCTCTGCAAGTGACCAGATAGTTCTTCCAAACTAGATGAAGAAAAAGAGTTCATATCCAACACACAGAACAGCATCTCCAGTCACTTACTCTTCATCATTTAATTCACACGTATAACATGAATAGCAGGGTTAAACAGATCCGCTGGAAGTTGCGCTCCACTTTTCTTCTTGTGTCGTATTTTGCGAGTGAAACGCTTCAGGAACAAGAACTGATGTGGGTGGGGCTTGATTTTTGTCCATGGAAATTGATTGGATGGTTGATTGGTTGTGGTTTGCTGATTGGCTGATCTCATGTGAGTGACAGGTTATATCCCCGCCCACATCATCAGTCTGAATCTGAGTCAACATTACCAAGAACATTAAAAAAGATGTGATGTGCTCACACACACAAACACAGACAGACACGTGCGCTTTCTCTCTCTCTCACACACACACACATGGACACACACACTCTCTCAAAACACTAGCTCAGCAATTCACCATCAATATAGTTCAACTACGTTATTGTTTTAGTTATATTTTAGGCAGGACTCACCCGGTGAGAAGGGTAAACAGATTAATGAATAGATTTCACCACTTCTGCAGGTGATTCATAAAAAAAGTACAAAAATAAATAAATAAAAAAAACGTTTTCTTGTTATGTCATGTTTTAATATGCTAATTAGCCCTATTATAAATAAATATGCTTTAATTGTATAACTTTCCAGACCTGAAATTTGAGCATTGGATAAAAACAGATCCAAATGTATTTTTTTATTTTGTTTTATTTGTTAGACTTTAACAGTTTTTTTTTCACTTCATAAATAACAAAACACTGTCAATAGACAGAAAATATATATATTTTCACCATGTTTTTAAATGTTCTATATATATGAGTATAGAATAACACTGTGAAGTTTGGAGTATATAAAGCTGCTGACGTGGAGATTTCTAACCTGTACAGATACAGTATATCCTGCCATTGACATCTATGGGTGCAAATAAAGAGCGATAAAATACACACTTAAGTTTTATTTCTTCTTTAAAGAAAAAAGAGAGACAAAATAGCCCCAAATCTCAAACTTGGCCAGTGTATGAAGACCAAGTGTCATGCCTGGAATATATAGTTTGAGTCTAGAATAATCAGGTGTTGTTCCTGTGAGATTCGGGTCAGCACATTCCCATCGCTAGTCCTGAAGGTCACGGAGGGGTCAAACACGTTTCATATTCTGTGCACATGCAGCCGCAGCGACCCTAATTTACTCTCTATAATCCCTCATTGCTTATTAATGGTGCAAAACATCTAGCATACGCTTGTTTAGTGTTGCATCTGTGTGTTTTCTGTTCCATTTACACTGTATTCTAAACTAGACACTGACAACAGCACCATAACGTCAAATCTGTGTTATAGTTTTCGCAATCTACATTATTTTATTCCAATCATATTTATTCCAAAGTGGGTTCCACTTTATTTTTAAGGTGTAATTGTTACAGTGTAATTATATATTCAAGTACTGAGTAGTATTAAGTAACTACAGTACATGTACAACTATAGGGTTAGGGTTTGGTTGAGGGTTAGTTGCATGTAATTATGCATAATTTACTGTTATTACTATGGTAAGTACATGTAACAAGGACACTGTAAAATAAAGTGTTACCCCAAAATGTAATTTTTACAAATTTTTCAATGTAATAATATATATATACAGTATATATATACAGTATATATATATATATACACACACACACACATATATATATATATATATATATATATATATAATGTGTCAGTCAAATCCATTTGTGTCCAGTGGTGCGTATAAGAAGCCCTTAGCTTGAACCCACAGTCCTGTTTATCTCTCGTGTTAACACACTCACCCCAAGAACACACACTCGCCTTCATTCCAAGATGTTAAGACATTAAATATGCATGTGTTTTTGCGCCAGCATCACATGTGCAAACACTCCTAAACTCTTAGAAGAAAACGTCATGTTGGGCAATTCATATATAGAACATTTCAGGGGTTCCCATCATGGGATCATTTTATGGTTTTGAATACTTCATTCTTAATTAAACAGCTCACAAACATAGAAAACATTTAATTCCATTAAACTAGTATTCTGCAATCATTTAAGACATTTCTCCTTAAAAATGGGTGAAGAAACGGACACTGTTTCACCTCAACTTTTGGGTCAAATGTGTACACACAGCTATTGGGTTACATTTTAAAAACATTTTTAACCCAACGTTTGGGTTTGTTGTAAATTTGACCCAATTAGCATTTTTTAGAGTGTGTATAAAACAATGAACAGTTTTTTTAAGCGTGCTTTACAGGGATTCTCATTGTGCAAGAAATAATTTATTCTTATTGACACTGAGCACTGTGACCTGACACACACTGCGCCTGTCGTATGATATCGTTTTGGAGGCATTGTGGCACATACACAGTCCTGATGTCTGCTTACACTCTAAAAATTGCTGGGTTGTTTTAACCCAACTTTGGGTCAAAAATGGACACAACCAAGCCATTGGGTTACATTATTTAATTACATTACATTTAATTCTAAGTACATTTTAACCCAACGTTTAGGTTTGTCTATATTTGACCCAAAGTTGGGTTAAACACCCAGTATTTTTAGCGTGTACACTATATCTGTAAAGGAACTTAAATCATGGACGCCAACAACACAGTTTCATTTACTGAATTACCTAGAAAAGCATATTTTTCTCTGATGATGAAATGTAAAACAGAAAGGGTTAAAAGTCGTACTGCATATAATAACGCTTTCAGATGACAGCTATTTATCTAATTGAATTGAAGTGGCTCATTTAATGTACCATCCAAATATTTGGTTGTTCATTTGTAATTTCACATTATGAGAACTTTGTGAACAGAATGAGAAGTAATGAAACATCTGTTTATCTTCTCACAGTGACTCTGTCTGATATTTGTGCAGTTCTTTTAATAACTTTTCAATGATGTCTGACAGCATGTCACAGACTCATCGAGACGTCCCTTGGAATTATCAACAGTGGATTATCACCGTTACATCGTCTGAGTGGAATGGTGTGTGTGTGTTCGATCAAAACAAAAGTGATAACTAAAGGCTTTCGGTGTTATCACATTTGGGTTAAACAATAAAGGGTTCCCAACACATGATAAAAAACAACAACAAAAAATATTTTCATGTTCTAAACGACTAATGAAACCCAACAATTGAAACTTTGACATATTTTTGTTCCATGTTTCTTGCGGGCGGTTCATATTAATACTTCATTTATCTTAGTTTTTCAGTACATTATAGTTTTTCCATCTATATTCCAAGTTATTTGCAGTCTATTCGGTCACTTGATGTGAGGAGTTTCTTAATTAAAGTTCAGGTTACGACTGTAAGCGGTGTATCTGATGTCGATGGGAAACAGTGAATTAAAGAGGCATAATGAACAGTTGGACTTATACACCAACCCGATCTCACGGGAATTTGTACTAATTTTACCAGGTGGCTAATTCTGTAACAATTCATACGACCTCACTTGTAAGAATTAGTACGATTTTTGCTAAATCTTACATATTTTACGAATTGGCCAATTTGGATGAATTCGTACGAATGACCAACCCCTGACCTCCGCCCCTAAACCTACCCATCACGTGGGTTTAGACAAATTGTACAAAATCATGCGAGTGAGGTCGTATCAGAGTAAATATTGAAAAAAAAAATCATTTAGTTTCTGATTGGATGGATTATTGCACAGAAACGCTTATGTGCATCTTAGATGCAGAATGATGCCCTTTAAAGGAAGAATAAAACAATTTTCTAAATGCATGTTATTAATCTTACTGTGGAGTATTTATCTTAAAAAATAATAATTTGTAATCAGAATGTCATAACTGGATCTTCTGGTGAACTTACAGACTCTCTCTGGTGGTTTAGTCCACATATTTTAACTTTTCTGTTTGGTTTACAATAAAAATATGTCTAACAGTTTACTTCTGTTTTACTAGCTCTTTTGGGAATAAAGCCCACAGTTCTGGTATTGCATATTCATTTTCTCTCTTTTCTTTTGCAGCACTATGGAGGAGTTGAACATAAAGTCAAAGCCAAGTAAGCCCAAACTTTATATATTTGTGCCGTTGGTTTAACCGCTGTGTTTAACTCATGAACAGAACTGCTAATGCTGTTGGGATTGAGTTGTGCATTCGCTTATACTCTCCAAAAGATGCGCTTTAGAACCCTTCCCATCATGGGCATTATGGATTTAGTTTTAATTCAATCATTAAAATGTATATTTATTTTTTTTAAATGCATTTTTATGAATTAAACATACTTTAAAGACTTCATACTTATACATTAACTTCTATACACACTTTAAGGGTTCTTTATGACTGAGCCTCGACACGTATAGGGAATCATTGTAGACTGATTTTCCAAGAGTTTGGGGTGTTTCAGGTCAGTTCAGCTTCGTCTGTCTGGTGCTCTGTGGGCATGGTCTGTTGGGAAAACCAAAGCATACTTTTAGGCTTTAGGGATCTATGGGATTTAGGGATTTATGCCAACTTGTGTGGTTTTGCTGTGTGTTGAATGACATGCGATGGGCTGGTGTGTGTCTCTGCTAGTAGTGCTGTACTGCACTAATGATGTGTTTTCTGTATCTGATTGTAGAGCTTTCGACATTGCCGAATCAGAAAATAACCTTTGCACATCATTGTGGCCATTTAATGTGAATGCAATGAATAGTCTGAGAGATACCATAGCAAACTAACATCTAATGTTGCCATCCTTGGAAAAACTGTAAGTGAAGTAAATTGACTGTGCAGTATACTTTTTTAAAAACTTTACTTGCAGATAAACTTACGTGTACACTTTCATACACTTTTAAAATAATTATGTTTTAATAATCTTTTGTCATGCTTTAAAGAAATGCTCCATACTAAAGCACATGTTTAGTGCTTGAATTAAAGTAGTAAATCACAAAGTCAATGGGTCTCATTCATGAAACATTCGTAAATATACGAGTAAATATGAGAGTGATTTGCGCGTAAAGAGATCTTCCCGAAAACTCTTCTCCTGATTCACAAATACTTCGTAAACGTCAGATGTGATAGTGAAATGTGTGTGTGTGTTAGTGAATTCCAACCAGTCGTAAATGGGATGCGCGTGCACGTTCATTCTCAATTACCATAAATCCCGCCCATTATATTCGACTGACAACTATATATAGGCATATAATAACATGAATGCGAATGAAAAAGAAGGATTTCTGGATGCAGAAATTGAAGTTTTATTATCAGAAGTTCATTCAAAACGCCACTTTTATTTTCAAGCGTATATAGTGGCCTATCAGGTCCTAAAAAAAGAAAGCTTGGCAGCATATTACAGATGCAGTTAATGGAGTTTCATCTGTTAATCGAACAGTCCCAGAAGTGAGAAGAAAATGGTTCGACATTAAGCTTGACAGCAAAAAACAAATGAGTTAAAAAATCGTATTCAAACTGGAGAAGGACCACCATCGATCACCAGATCTGCTATTACTTATGAAAGCTTGTTTCCGCCATAGAATGAAAAATAAAAAAGGTAATTGCGACTTTTTATCTCACAATTTTGACTTTTTTTTCTCACAATTGCGAGTTTACATCTCGCAATTCTGACTTTATTTCTCAGAATTGCGAGATATAAATTCAGAATTGCGTGACATAGTCGCAATTGCGTGATATAAAGTCAGAAATGCATGATAGGCTATAAAGTAAGAATTGTGAGATTTAAACTATTCTGAGGGGTTAGGGGAAAGTTAGGATTTTTCCCCCCTTAGAATTAGCCTGATAACTCGCAATTCTGACTTTATATCTCGCAATTATAACACGCAATTGTGTGATAAAAAGTCGCATTTATTCTTTTTTTTTTTTTCAGTGGCGGAAACAAGCTTCCATAAATTAGCCTACTGGCTCTCATAATAGAAGTAAAAAAAAACAAACAAACGTTTTTTATATATAAAATATATAAAATACTATACTATATAATATAGGCTACTATATCAAATATTTTTTTCAAAATGCTGTTTAAATATGTAGCCTACCCGATTCTAAGGTGAATTAAAATGCAGCCTTATTAATGAGTAAAACGTTCGGATGTTTAAGCGCACCATTTACGCGTGGCTGGGAGCAGGTGTAGATTTCTTGCGTACCAACTAACATTTGGAAAATACGAACATTTTAATGAATCCGAAAATTTACGCCAGAACCACTTTACACACGATTTACACAAAAATTTGTTCTGCTCGTGTTTCATGAATGAGACCCAATACAAATATATTTAAACACATGAGCATGTACGTTCAGTGAATTAAACTATATTTGAGTTTACCATAAATGTTTGTCCCAACATTTACCAGTACACTTTAACCTTATTTTAAAGACAAAGAAATTTCACATAAAGACACTTAGTGGCTCTAATGTTGTTTTAAATATACATTTAGGCCAGGTTTTATGCCCATGGGTGTTTTTATGCAGGCATCAATCAAATCCAGTGTCTCAACTTCAACATTAACATGAGACATTATGCAGTTTGTGAGAAATGAGTGAGTGAGCGCCAGTAAATAATGCCAGACTTCTTGTTTAAGACTAAATTAGTGTCTCGTTTGCAAGGCAACGGTAAAGAAGCTGCTTTTAATCTTTTATTGTGTCGATTCGGAACGGAAAGTCTGACTTTTATGGATTTAGAGCTTGTGAAATGTATGGCAGATCAAAAGTTTAGACAAAAACTTTGTGGTTGACAGCCTCTCCAGAGTGTCAGAAATATGCAAATGAGATGCTGATTTCCCCCGCAGGGACTAATTATCCCCTGGCTTCGGACTAAACTTAACAAAACATGCAATGGCATGTTTGATTTGTCTTGTCATGCGCGTGTCTGCATATGGCGGTGTGTGTGTTATCTCCGTTTCCCTCTCTTATCCAGCGAGTCCTCTTTGTTGTGGTGTGTGTGTGAGTTTGGCTTGGAAACGCTGACATTAATCAGACTGCCCCAGTTTCTGAACGCCAACCACCCAGACACTTGAGTGGATGACCAAACGATAACCGGGCAGGCTGACAGCCTTTTGCCTTCCTCACAAATCATAAATAAATCACACGCCGCGGCAGCCTGCCGAAAAGGTCACTCGAGAAGAAAGACGTGAGAACGCTTGCCTCTTTCGTGGCAGAAACAATGCACAATCAGATCACATACGCAAATCCGCCAGGATTCATTAGCCTGAAATCACTAGCGGAGGTTTGCTTCTGCTGAGGTTTACATGTATATCACGCCGTCGAGTCGCTTGGTTTCGACACTGATTGGCAGGGATTGGATGAGCAGCTCGTCTGGCTCTCTGGGTCACGGCTGTCTGGAATGGATTGAAGGTTTCGGCTGGTTTTGCTGAGTCTCCAGTCCCCAGCGCCTGAACTAATAAAGCAATCACTCCGGCCACATCCACATTACAGCATAGCTCGTGACGAAACGCCTCCGTGACGTCCTGATGTACACCAGCTGCCGTCAGCCCTGCGTTACCAGCGTTATAAAGGACACACACACTGCGGTAAATCGGTTCTATCAATTCAGTTGCCTATCAATTTTCCATCTCGAACACAGAAGGATGTGAAGGACATGCACAAGATGCATATTTGGGCACTTCAGGTGAAACTGGAAAACATTTAATATGGTGCAAAAGTTCATTTATTTCAGTGATTCAACTTTAAAGGTGAAACTGATATATTATATATAGGCTCATTACATGCAAAGTAAGATATTTCAAGCCTTTATTTGTTATCATTTTGTTGATTATGGATTACAGATATGAAAACCTCAAATTCAAAAATGAGAACATTTGTGAAAAGGTTTTCATTAGCCATATATCATCAAAATTATAACAAATAAAGGCTTGAAATATCTCACTTTGCATGTAATGAGTCTATATAATATATTAGATTTAAGTTGAATTACTGAAATAAATGAACTTTTGCATGATATTCAAATTTTTCGAGTTTGACCTGTATATACATCTAAATCGTCATGAAACACATCTACACTCTCAGAAAAAAAGGTCCAAAAGCTGTCACTGGGGCTGTACCTTTTCAGAAGGTATACTTTTACCTTAATGGTACACATTAGCACCTAAATGTACATAATAGCATATAAAATATACATAATAGCACCTAGAAATTTACACATTAGCACCTAAATGTACATAATAGCACCTAAAAATGTACATAATAGCACCTATAAATTTACATATATAGCACCTAAATATACATAATAGCACCTATAAATTTACATATATTAGCACCTAAAATGTACATAATAGCACCTAAAATGTACACATTAGCACCTAAAATGTACATAATTAGCACCTAAAATGTACATAATAGCACCTAACAATTTACATATTAGCACCTAAATGTACATATTAGCATCTAAAATGTACATAATAGCACCTAAAATGTACATATTAGCACCTAAAATGTACACATTAGCACCTGAAATGTACATAATAGCACCTAAAATGTAGACATTAGCACCTAAAATGTACATAATTAGCACCTAAAATGTACACATTAGCACCTAAAATGTACATATTAGCACCTAAAATTTACATATTAGCACCTAAAATGGACATTAGGCAACTTAAATGGAACAAAGTTTACCTTTTGAAAAGGTACAGCCCAGTGACAACTTTTGTACCTTTTTCCTAGAGTGTAAATAGCATGCAATGTATTATATATGCAAGATTTGACGTGCACTGTTTATATGATAAAACCTGTTGGATTAAGTAGCTGGGGTATGTGTGTCAACACGTCATAAAGTGTGCATCGTATGCACGTCAAAACTAAAAATGGTCCAGAGTAAAAGGGGTTATTTGTATTTATTAGTGTGTTACATTAATACATCAGTGTAAATGAAAGGTTTTTTAATTTGAGTTAACAATCTCACAGGCTTTATTTCCGAAACATCCTCTTCACATTCAAGAGGCGACACACAGATATTACTGTGCAGCCTCAGTCATACGTCACTGTAAGATTACTGCAGAATAACTCTCCAGAGGAGTGTAATTATATTATTCCTAGGTCCAATAAAGTTTTCACGGCTCGCAGTCCATAAAATTCAGGAACCAAAATCAGCAGGCCATCAGAAACACATCATAATGTTGAATTATGACGGCCGAAGTTGAGCTTGTGAACAGGGATGAGAATCTTTCAGGAGTACTGACTACACTTACACAGACTGCATTGTGTTTACACTCTGAAAACAGATGTTTTGGATCAATAAAACCAAAAACTGATGCGACTGTTTGCATCGAATACGATTGGAAATATAGTAAGTTAGAGGAACACACTGATCATTTGTAACATAAACCACACAAACGTCAACATACTGGAAGTATATTGCGTAATTGACCGTTCACAAAGACCCGCCCCGTTGGTTACTGTTGTCAAACAAGCCAACAAGCCGCCCCTCCGCTTCCGGCTCATGGGTCCTTATTTCAGAAAAAAATATGTATGGTAGTCGATGGTCGAGAGACGACTTATCTTTTTATCTCCGTCTGAACTGTGCCCTGAATGATGTTTGTCAATTTAAAAGATAATTATGGAACTCAAAGTAAAGTCACAGTTTGTCATAAAGCGAGAGTAACATTTAGTTTTATGTGAAATTCGCTCAATGAACTACATCTCCCAGGAAGCGAAACAATGAGCGAGATCACGCTGCTCCGTGTGTGTGCTGTCTGGTACAAACACTCAAGCATGATGGCGGTAACGTTACGATTCATATCGTAACACTATAGAAACAATGCACAGACGTTCAGCGTCAGTAAAGTTAGCACTCAGTAAAGTTAGCTTCAGTAAGTTAGTGTAGAAGCGCTCAGTAAAGTTAGCCTCAGTAAAGTTAGCCTCAGTAAAGTTAGCCTCAGTAAAGTTAGCCTCAGTAAGCTTTGCCTTCAGTAAAGTTAGCTTCATTCATTGAGAGAAAATGTGCGCCTTTGGGGTTTGTAGTCTTTGTAATTACGTATTTTCACAGTCTTATACCTGAACGGTTTCACATCAAACTGAGACTTTCTTGACTTTAAAATGTATATTTTAAATTGACAAACATCATATGTGTAATTCAACGCACAATTCAAACAAGATCAAAATATTTGTTGTCTCTCGCCATTGACTACCATACAATATTTTTCCTGAAATGAGGTCCCATAGTGGTCGACCCGGAAATGGGAGGGACTTAGGCTCTCTATTGTGCTTAGAGTCGATGTTTTTTTCTGTTGGTTCGCTTTATATTTCACAGATCATTATTTTGCTTTGACATCCTTTTTTTTCCATTTTGGGGTGTAGTATTAAAGAGAGTGGTGTGTTGGTTTTAACAGTGTTTCTCAGAAAACGCTTACTGTACCTTTAAGTTGACGCAACGTTTCCGCGTTATTGTACAGTATTTGTACTTATAGGCGTATTTACCTAAAGTACATGTAATATGAGCTAACTACATGGGTCAAGCTTGGGTTCAGTGGTAGGATCAGGGGTAAGTTATTATCCAGTTATTGTAATTACTGTAATAAGTACATACAGTAATATATCTATAAGTGGAACAGGACTGTAAAATAAAGTGCTACCAACATAAAGCATGAAAATAATGCTTGCAACTTTTAAAAATTATAATTAGATTATTCTTATGGAAATGGAATAGTATTTTGTAATTATAATTCATTTTCTAATTGTATTTTATAGATCAAAATCTCAGGAAAACATTTTGGGGTTTCCAATCAAAATATGACTTTCTGTAATAAAACATTCCATAGATTTCATACATGAACACTGTAGAGACAGCAGGATTATCTGGAGACACAACAAGATAGGGGAAGACATTATACAGCAATATTATTTCACATATTAGATATTATTATTCAAATGTTGCCAATTATTACTCCAATTATTACACTTCTTTTTTTTTCATTACTTGTTGCCCCAAGAACACATTCATGTGCATATTAGATACAGCGTAGACACATTGTATTAAATGGGAAAAACAATATATAGCTATTTTACTCCTTTATTGCATAAAGTAAAATGGTGCATCAATTAATTCCATTATATCTTCCATAACATAGATGAGAATCATCTTATGCAAAGTTTGGTTAAATCAACTCGAAAACTCTAAACTCTGATTGCTGAATGAAAACAAATCTCACATAGATTTCAATTTTTTCCTATAGATTTCATAGTGTGTGAGTCCTACTGTCACTACAGAGGACATATAGCATTACATACTTTTTTGTTACGCTCTTAAAATAATGTGATGACATGTAAATAACACTTTTTTCTGGGTATCAGCTAATATCAAAGCATGAACAATATTGTTAATTAAATGCATTTCCAATACCTTTTACTACAAAAGAACTGGTAAGTTAACAACTCTGGATTGAGTCTCAGAGTATTTCACAGTTCTTTGGATCAGTGTACTGCTCAAAAGTAATGAACTGCAGTCTTTATCTAAAGATCGTAGGTCGTAAATGAACTCTCAGAAATAAAGAGCAGATTTTGTAAATGACCATTTAGTGGGAAGCACATGGCGAATGTCAGTCTTAACTAGGGGTTTCATCAACTTGTCGACTAGTTAACTGTCACAACCACTAGTTGGCGCTGTTGGCCTTAGTCGACTAGTCGGAAACAAAATGATGACATGTATGTATATATATATATATATATATATATATATATATATATATATATTTTTTTTTTTGTTTTTTTTTTTCTGAACTATCCCTTTAAGTACAAGCGGCAGTACTATATACCGTATTTTCGCACTATAAGGCGCACCTTCAATGAATGATCTATTTTAGAACATTTTACAAAAGTTTGACTGGGTTTGCGTTATGCATCGACGCAGATGTGCTAAAGTGAATGTAGCGAGTGCGCGGCGCCGGAGGTGAGGCGTTTATTTACGTGCAGCGGGACACAGTGGAACTTACAGCAACAGCTGGCTATTTTGAATGAGACGACCCGGTTACTGTTGAACGGGGAGCGCTTTATGAACATTCACTGACGCGCGAGCAGCACCGGTGTGCTGTGTTCGTTGTTCGTTGTCTGATTTGTTTGTTTGTTGTTTGTTCTGTTTGTTGCTTGTGTTTGTTTGTTTTGTTCGTTTGTTTGTCTGTTCGTCTGTATCTGTCTGCGATTTGTTTGTTCGTTTGTTTGTTCGTGTTGTTTGTCTGTCGTTTGTTGTTACTTTGTCTGTTCGTTTGTTTGTCCGTTTGTTGTTCCGTTTGTTTGTCCGTTTGTTTTGTTCGTTGTTTGTTTGTTCGTTTGTTTGTATTCGTTTGTTTGTTTGTTTGTTTGTTTGTTTGTTTGTTTGTTTGTTTGTTTGTTTGTTCCTTCGTTTGTTGTTGTTTCGCTGTTTCGCGTTTGTTGGTTCGTTTGTTTGTTTGTTTGTCGTTTGTTTGTGCGTTGTTGCTGTCGTGTGTGTGTTTATGTGTGTGTGGTAAGAGTGAGCACTCGTGAGCGGGCATGTGACTGATTTACGAGGTTGAACTGGCCGTGTGACAAAGCGGGCATAAGATGGACACGATCGCGAGCAATTGATCCACATTTAAGGCGCTCCAGATGTAAACATTGTGTGTATTTAACAGTATTAGCATAATAAGATTCGAAATATAACTTAGTCCAGTATTCAGGCGCTGTTTGACAGGCTTAGTGCCTGTGAGCGTCGGGGGTATGCCCCGCTCAGGGAAAGCGCACGTTAGAACAGACACAGCGCGTGAATTAATGTTTAACCGGCAAGGCTTATGCAAATAATGAACTTTTGTGAATTGCAGTGTCCCGTACCTATTCATTAACGTGTGATGTGTAGGCTACGTCGCGTTGTACAGTTGAGACAGAGAAGCCAGAACTGAACTGATAGAATGCACTGTACGATATTTCTTCAAAAGCAGATCGTGGAGACATTTACTATTCGTGATATCGCACACCCCTAGAATAAACCATTTAACGACTAGTCGACTAGTCATCGACTGTTATGCAAAACTAGTCGACTAGCAAAAATCAATAGTTGTGAAACCTAGTTAATGAGTTAACACTGCGAAGGAGAAGAAGATTGTCAGATTGTCATTTCTCACGTTATATTTTTAGAAGAGCACAGAATATTTAAAGACACAGATTGTGTTTAGGAGAGTAGATATGAGCACTGCCGTTATTTCCCGTCCAACTTATGAGGACAATAAAACATGTAGCAGTGAAAACAGGATTTCATTTGTAAGCATAATCCAGAAAACCAGAAGAGCGCTGAATGATTTTCGTGTAATTGGATAAGAGAAAGATGCTTTTGTTCAGTGAAGTGCTGCGACACACACTAACAGAGCCGGGACCGTTTCTGATGAGTGCTCTCGGAGAAGAAGGAACTTTTTGACAGCAGTATTTAAAAACATCTGGTGTTTAATAGGCTGTTATTTGAGCTATTGTGGCACTATAGGGTTGGAGACTGTGACCTGATGCTGAGTTGAGACTCACGTTTTACCCAGTCAGAGAATCAGAGGAAGTGATACAGATAAAAGCAGAACGTACAGTCGATTATCATTAACCGATGCCTGTTTTATAAGCCGAACATCTTTTTCCGAGAGCAATGGGATCATAAGTCATGGCTGTGAAAGTCCTTTGTCACCCTAGAGGACACACTGTATTTGCATATCTCTGGGGCCGCGGGAATATAATCCTCGGGTCACATGACTCGGTAAACAGAGCCTGCGCATGTCTGACATGTTATCAATACCAAATCCAACAACACAAGCCATTCCCATCTTGTAAAATAACACACGTCAGCCGCGTCTTACGTCGGCAGCGGCACTGAACGCGGATCCACACAACAGAACCGGAACACAACACAATGCTGGATAAAGTCGTAGTTTTTGCTATTTTTGGACCAAAATGTATTTTCGATGCTTCAAAACATTGTAACTAACCCACTGATGTCACATGGACTAGTTTGATGATGTCTTTATTTCTTTTCTGGACAAGGACAGTATACCGTACACACATTTACAATGAAGGGACAGAAAGCTCTCGGACTAAATCTAAAATATCTTAAACTGTGTTCTGAAGATGAACGGACATCATTTTCATTTTTGGGTCACCTAACCTTTAAAAGGTTGTTTTATTATGTTCTTGTTTCTTCATCCAATCATTTACGCATTAAATGTCAGTGTTTTTGGTGACCCCTGTGGTGAAGAGTGGAGCTTGCGCTCAGGTTGTGGTGTATGTTGAGCACATGAGAGAAGTGACCTTTCGATAAGCCCCTCCCCTCAAACGCAGATCAGCCAATGACAGTTGAGTATCAGTTGCACTCTCTTTAGGTTTCAGCGCCATAGAGAAATATTGGAAGCTCTGAAGATCTCAACGGTTTTTATGGTGTGTATGCCACAAAAATCAACAAGTGTACGGCTCTGAAAAGCAAACAGACATATGCGCTGAATTAAAGATGGTAAAAGTGAATGGGTCCAATAGCATTGGTCTTAAAAGTGTGTGTGTGTGTCCTGTCCGCACATATACAATAGTTCTGACGGCCATGGATTCAACACAGGGTTTTATTTCCTCAACAATAACAGGCTTATTTTCATCGCTTAAGTGTGTACTTTCTCAATATCTCTTGAGTTTTGATGGTTCTCTGTTTGACCTTGCTGTGATTGAACTTCTTTCCGCCTGATGTTAAATCTGAATATTCAGTGGAGGAGAACATTACAAGTGAACAATGACTGATGTGTGTGAGGCTGCGAATGGCTGATCTGAAGCTAAACTCAGTTTCTCACACACACACGAGTCGAGACGACAGCACGTCAGAGACGGTGAAATAATAGAATAAAGTTATTGTCTTGTTACTTATATGTTGAAATGGCGTGAGCCTCATTAAATCTGGCTGAAGACATGCAGTATATATCTGTGTTATTGCAGGACTTCATGGCTGTCTGCGAACACCTCACAGATATGCTAATCCAGCACACTGCCCAGATGCACACGCCACAGAACAGCCTCTCAGTGTGTCACTTTGTTCATTTCTGCTTTTGACAGGCAATTACCAGCATCTTCATTTGCTGCTTCAGGACTGCAGCGTTATGCATACACAGATTCATGATTTGCAGAATAAGTCGGCCATTGCTTTCAATAGAGTATACAGTAGAATTGTATACTCTACTTATGAGCATTTTCAGTTGATTATGTGAAATTAATACTGTAGTTACACACTTCTTATTGTGGTGCAATATGGGATTGAATCAGTGTACAAGGTAATGTCTGTGTTTTTGTAAACCCCCACAAAATGTCTGACACATGAACAGAAATGCACTATATAGGGGTCTAAGTGTGTGTGTGTGTGTGTGTGAGTGTGACGTGTTGCATGATTTTGGATTAAGCTACTGTTCTGAAGTTTGGGGTTGGCAAGATTTATGTTTCTGAAAGAGTGTCTTCTGCTCACCAAAGCTGCATTTATTTGATCAAAAATACAGTAAAACGGTGAAATATCATTGCAGTTTAAATGATTAATTAATTTTAAGTGTAAATTATTTCTGTGATCAAATCTGAATTTTCAGTATCATTACTCCACTTAAATCAGTATAAAGGCACACACCGTTATTCGTAATTAATTATATATATACATATATATACATACACACACATATATATATATATATATATATATATATATATATATATATATATATATATATATATATATACATAAATTATTATTATTTATATGCAATTTTATAGGATTTATTAATATTTTAATATTTTTAATTTGTTTTTTATTTGATTTTTTAGTTATTTAGTTATTTTTTAGTTATTAATAGTTTTTTTAAATTTCTATTTAGCTTCAATTTGTTTCAGTTTTAGTCATTTAACTGTTAATTTCAGATTATTTTTATTCTGTTATTGTTGATATTTATTTTAAAGTACAATTTTTTTAATACGTTTGTTTTATTATTTTATTATAGATTAGATCACTCTGAACAGGTGAAACTCGAAAAATTACAATATCATGCAAAAGTTCATTTATTTCAGTAATTCAACTTAAAAAGTCAAACTAATATATTATATAGACTCATGCAATGTGAGATATTTCAAGCCTTTATTTGTTATAATTTTGATGATTATGGCTTAAAGCTTATGAAAACCCCAATTTCAAAATTAGAATATTGTGAAAAGGTTCCATATCTGTAATCCATAATCATCACAGTTATAACAAATAAAGGCTTGAAATATCTCACTTTGCATGTAATAAGTCTATATAATATATTAGTTTTAAGTTGAATTACTGAAATAAATGAACTTTTGCACCATATTCAGATTTTTCCAGTTTCACCTGTATAATAAATACTGCAATATTCCAATTAAAAACAAAACAAGTTGTCGATTTTGATTTGGTGGTGATTTTAAATATCTAGCTCGTGTTTATTCTGCAAACACTCAAAATGACGGAGCGCACGGAGCGGGATTCGAATCCTGTGTGTGTGAGAAACCATTATAGAGTGTGTGTTCAGACAGTCACACAGAAATAACAACAGAGACGTGAGTGCGGTCTGGGCTGTTTTGTTGTAGTGTCGCTAGTATTAAAGCAATGAATTATTGATGAGCAAATGTGAATCTGGCTCAGGTGAACCAACACACACTTTCTCTCTCTCTCTCTCTCTCTCTCTCTCTCTCTCTCCTCTCTCTCTCTCTCTCTCTCTCTCTCTCTCTCTCTCCTCTTAAGTAATTGAGTGAACAAGTATAGCTGTATCTGGGTTTGCTTTCCATACTTTTGGGTTTCTGGGTTAACTTTACCTACTAAATGTTCTATAATTGTGTGACAAATATCATAAAAATGATCATAAAAGGTTGTTTTGACAGATATGATCACTAAACTTCTGCTAAATTGCTATAATTAATAGAGCTTCATTAATAATTCTTCTTTTTTCTTCCATGTATTTTGCATAGAGCCTTTGGACTGATTCTGGCATATTTACATTGCTGAAAAGCTAAGATGTCCATTAATATGTACAGTCCTTTTAAAATACATAAATAGTAATAAAATAACAGCTCTAGAATTACTGTAAATGGTCTTGTTCTCCGGCTAGGTGTCTCTTTCAGGTCAGTTCATGTCGATTGTTTTTATATCTATAATAATTCACCTGGCTTAGAGACACTGATTGACAAGGTGAACACACGAGAACATGTTCAAATAAACAATCAATTTAATTATAATATTCAAAAATAGATCCAATTATTTCAAAACTATAATCACTAGAATCAAAATAAAACAACATTGAGATAATAAGCCTATATCTTGAATTAAGATTAACCACAACTTTATTGTTGAGAAGGCAAACACAGTTTGTTAACAAAGACATTGGCTGAAAAAAGTCATAAAAATCATTAAAAACGATCTTTTCCAAATGGAAAGGCCACTGGTGTTATGAAATGGCACTGCTACCCAGCATGCACTGCTGCTCATTACCGACATGTATTGGCACGGAGCCTTTTATTGACATTGAATTGTTGTGTCTGTTATATGAAAGTATTTTTATACCAACATATGTTATGACTAATTTGAAAGGAGGACATCTGTATTTACAGGTGAAACTTGAAACATTTGAATATTGTGCCAATAGTAATACATTTGGTGATAATTTGGTGAAAATCCCAAATGCAAAATCTCAGAAAATTTGAATATTACATGAAATCAATACTAAAAAAAGATGTTAAGTACAGAAATGTTAGACCTTTGAAAAGTGTATTCATGCATGTATACACACTCTCCTAAAGGGTTATTAGGAACACACACTAATACTGTGTTTGACCCCCTTTTGCCTTCAGAACTGCCTTAATTCTACGTGGCATTGATTCAACAAGGTGCTGAAAGCATTCTTTAGAAATGTTGGCCCATATTGATAGGATAGCATCTTGCAGTTGATGGAGATTTGTGGGATGCACATCCAGGGCACGAAGCTCCCATTCCACCACATCCCAAAGATGCTCTATTGGGTTGAGATCTGGTGACTGTGGGGCCATTTTAATACAGTCAACTCATTGTCATGTTCAAGAAACCAATTTGAAATGATTCCAGCTTTGTGACATGGTGCATTATCCTGCTGGAAGTAGCCATCAGAGGATGGGGACATGGTGGCCATAAAGGGATGGACATGGTCAGAAACAATGCTCAGGTAGGCTGTGACATTTAAACGATGCCCAGTTGGCACTAAGGGGCCTAAAGTGTGCCAAGAAAACATCCCCCACACCATTACACCACCACCACCACCAGCCTGCACAGTGGTAACAAGGCATGATGGATCCATGTTCTCATTCTGTTTACGCCAAATTCTGACTCTACCATCTGAACGTCTCAACAGAAATCGAGAACTCATCGGACCAGGCAACATTTTTCTGGTCTTCAACTGTCCAGTTTTGGTGAGCTCTTGCAAATTGTCGCCTCTTTTTCCTATTTGTAGTGGAGATGAGTGGTACCCGGTGGGGTCTTCTGCTGTTGTAGCCCATCCGCCTCAAGGTTGTGTGTGTTGTGTCTTCTTCACAAATGCTTTGCTGCATACCTCGGTTGTAACGAGTGGTTATTTCAGTCAAAGTTGCTCTTCTATCAGCTTGAATCAGTCGGCCCATTCTCCTCTGACCTCTAGTATCAACAAGGCATTTTGGCCCACAGGACTGATGCATACTGGATGTTTTTCCCTTTTCACTCCATTCTTTGTAAACCCTAGAAATGGTTGTGTGTGAAAATCCCAGTAACTGAGCAGATTGTGAAATACTCAGACACCAACAACCATGCCACGCTCAAAATTGCTTAAATCACCTTTCTTTCCCATTCTGACATTCAGTTTGGAGTTCAGGAGATTGTCTTGACCAGGACCACACCCCTAAATGCATTGAAGAAACTGCCATGTGATTGGTTGATTAGATAATTGCATTAATGAGAAATTGAGCAGGTGTTCCTAATTATCCTTTAGGTGAGTGTAGTTATATATATTAGTTTCACCTTTTAATTCAAATGACTAAAATACATAAACTCTAACAAGCGTTCACACACCCGCAGTTTTGATGAATCACCCGTTTGGTGAAGCACATCCCTCATCCTGAACATGTTTAAAGACTTTGATAGGGTGCAGAATCTCAAAGCCCAGCGTTCCTAGTGGAGGAAAGGAAATCAGTGTGAAGAAACTCTCATCTATCCTTTCAGGCCTCTGGGAAATACCTTTGGTAAAAATCTACTTCATATTCAAACACAAACGGGGCAATTTGTGCAAATGTCATGTTTAATGGTGGGCAGGGTGGTGTGGACCCCTGAGAAGGCGTCTCTCCAGCTTCAGAAGTGGGTCGCCAGAATGATTAGTTGTGTCATTGGATAAGGGCTTTGGTGGAGGGAGTGAACACACGCACGACAGTGGCTTCAGACTCAAGCTTCAACTGAATATGGCAATCAATTCTCAATCAATCATTTCTCAATCAATTATTTTTCAATCAATTATTTTTCAATCATTTCTCAATCAGTCATTTCTCAATCATTCCTCAATCAGTCATTTCTCAATCAATATTTTTTTCAATCAATCATTTCTCACTCAATCATTTCTCAATCAATATTTTTTTCAATCAATCATTTCTCAGTCAATCATTTCTCAATCAATTATTTTTCAATCATTTCTCAATCAGTAATTTCTCAATCATTCCTCAGGCTATGTTTACACGGAAACGATTCTGAAGAGAAAACGCAAAAGTGGCGTTGCGTCATCATTTTTTATTCTGCGTTTAGACGAGCGTTTTGTGTGGGAAATTCGCGTGCAAATGGTGACGCAAATGCCTGAGAAATTCAATGTAGTATGCACTTCAGGTGGCTAGAAGTGCATACTACAGCAACACCAAGTCCACGCGCCTGCGACAACCTTCACTGTCAAGCAGACTTTTGCGCTTTTACCGTTTACACGGGAACGTGACGGTGTATCGTTTTAAGATTTCCACTCTGGAGGGTGGCTTCAATCTTTGCGTTTTTAAGCCTTAAAACGCGCGTCGTAAATCGAAAGGCACATCCAATAAAATAATTTTACGCTTTCACCCGCGAGCTTTCTCTGTGTAAACAGGGCCTCAATCAATCATTTCTCAATCAATCATTTCTCAATCAATCATTTCTAATCATTTCTCAATCAGTAATTTCTTAATCATTCCTCAATCAATCATTTCATCAATCATTTCTAATCATTCTCAATCAATCATTTCTCAATCATTTCTCAATCAGTAATTTCTCAATCATTCCTCAATCAATCATTTCTCAATCATTTCTCAATCAGTAATTTCTCAATCTTTCTCAATCAATCAAATCTCAATCAATCATTTCTCAATCAATCATTTCTCAATCAATTATTTTTCAATCAATCATTTCTCAATCAATCATTTCTCTGTCAGTCATTTTTCAATCATCTCCTCAATCAATCATTTCTCAATCAATCATTTCTCAATCAATCATTTCTCAATAATTTCTCAATCAATAATCTTCTCAATCAATTATTTCTCAATCAGAATCATTTCTCAATCAATCATTTCTCATGTCAGTCATTTTTCAATCAATTATTCTCAATCAATCATTTCTCAATCAATCATTTCTCTGTCAGTCATTTTTCAATCATTCCTCAATCAATCATTTCTCAATCAATCATTTCTCAATCAATCATTTCTCAATCAATCATTTCTCAATAATTTCTCAATCAATAATTTCTCAATCAGTCATTTCTCAATCATTTCTCAATCAATCATTTCTCTGTCAGTCATTTTTCAATCATTCCTCAATCAATCATTTCTCAATCAATAATTTCTCAATCAATCATTTCTCAATCAATCATTCCTAAATCATTTCTCAATTAATCATTTCTCAATCCTTTTCTTTGTTGGTTGTGAACACATATGTATTCAGTACTGCTTAGTTTAGTTTGTTCCGTTTACACTAGCTGAGAAACTATCACTGTAAAAAGATTTACAATAAGGTTCATTAGTGAACTGACATTAATTAGCATGAACTAATAATGAACTGCACTTATACAGCATTTATTAATTGTTGTTAATGTTAATTTTAACATTTTACCTCTTGTGACCCCAGCCCTGTCCAAGTGATCTGAGGGCGCGGGCGCTTTGTGGCTGTGATTACACGAGGTAAAAACGAAAATAAATACTGTTCGTTTTCTCACACAAACCGCTCGTTTCGTGTCCTTAGGCCATCAATAGAGACACTGGTCCTGTCTGTCCGCTGGTTGTGCCTCTGCACGTTTGCTTTAATTAATGCAAAATGCAAGAGCTTAACTGTCTTTAAACGTCCTGTGGTGAACTTAATGACTTTTGTTTGATGATGTGGAAGAACTGAAGTGCAGGGATGCAAACTTGTCACCTTTCGGCACAAAATCGACGTTATAGGTCATAGAGGCAGTGGAGGAGACTGAATATTTACTTAAAATTAATTAAAGAAGCTCTTCACAAACGTCAGCTTTCTTTTTAGATGCATCATCAAGACCAAAACACCTTTAATGCTTCAAGTAGCCAGCTGACGTAATTGCAGTGTTGTTTCTCTGTGTTGTTTGTTGATTGAATATGTGAATCAGATTGTAAAGTTTATGGTTCATATAAATGGAGGGTTTGCGATACAGATCTCAACTTCAACATCTCACATTGTGTTCTCATAATGTGTTGTGTTTTGTTTATTACAGCTTGTGTTATGAATGCTGTCCCATGCACCGATGCTCACCACGACTCGTTCCTTTCACAGAGACTAGCAGAACAAACTAGCGTATTGAGACACATGCTGACGGATAACAGTGATGAGTGTCAGAATACGTCACACACACACACACACACGCCAGATGTCTGAAGAGATGCTCTCGGCACACTCGCTCTAACATCGGGTCATCCTCGGGGATTAATTCAGACGCGTCCCGTCCCATTCATTACAGAACCAATGTGCGGCGCTTAATTACGTTCATTCATAATTGATATCATATCTCAATATTATTTAGTCAGGGACAGAAATATATGGAGATTTTTTGGGATTGGGTATTTCACATGATTCATTCATGTAATTCCTCATGGTGGTATAAATATTTAATATTTGTCCAGAGGAGGGATTGAGCTGGATAATATGGGTTTTATTCGTCATATTTTCTTATTTGCGTAAGGGTGAGTGATGCATCTTATGTAACAGAGTGAATCTTCATTTAGACCTTTTAATGATATCATTTTAATCAAGACTAGGGGATCCCGTCATGTCACGATTCGACACATATCACGACACTGATCTCACGGTACGATATTATCGCGATACTCCAAGACATATGATACAAGGTTAACTAAAAATGAACTGTTGATTATAATGCTAAATCTGGTGTTATATTGTGTGTGTAAATTAATATTCTTGGACTTGGTGCTGAAACCCAAAGCACAGACAATAGAGACACCAGAATAACAATATTCATGATTCTGAAGCTGAAAATACTGAATTATTGTTGATAAATATGATGATCTCTGTCACTGGACTAGACATATTTAATATTTTGCAGGACTTTTTACTGGTAACATCAGACATGGCAACCCCATTGCATTATTATACATTATATTAAACATTATATATAGTTTAATGTATTTTTTTTCTCACACAATGATTTTTATTTTGGGTGAACTATCCACGAAGGGCTGTCAAACAATTAATCGTGATTAATCACATCCAAAATAAAAGTTTATGTTTACATAATATATGTGTGCGTGTACTGTGTGTAATTATTTTGGATATATAAATACACACACATGCTTGTTTATATTTAAGAAATATTTGCATGAATATACTGTATACATATTTATACATAATTTATATTAAATATAAATATTAATATTTTATAAATTAATAACACATTTTTTCATAAATACATACATGCACGTGTGTGAATTTTTATATACAAATTTATTGTAATTAAAAAAATTAAATTTATTATTAGTGGTCTAGTGGCAAATAAAGAGTTTGAACTTTTATGAGCTATTCTATTAAGCATCTTCGGTCTCAGTTTATATTAATTACTGTACAAACAGCTGTAATCAAACTCATCCTTAAGCCTTATACCACCACACCTGTCCCTACCTTTCCCCCTATCCTGCTCAATAACAGCTTTATGTGAAACAACACCAACACAATCAGTACACATAATTATATGAGCTTTCCAGATCTTCCGCGAGGAGCTCAATGCTCGATAATGATCGACTTGTTTAGGGATGTTGCCTATGGATGTTTTCCTGGATAAAGTGCACATCTGAGGGAATCGGGAGCGCTTCACTTCTGTGATTCTGGAGTGTGAAATAAATGGACACGGTCTATTAGCTGAAGATAAATCGCTCTCTGCCGTCGAGAGATATCCTGAGGTGCAGACAGCCATCCAGACGACGGCGAGCCTCAAAACTGTCTCGGTCCTGCTTAGTCTCTTTCTTCTCAGGCACTGAATGAATGACAGCGCTTCTGCTGCAAACTGAGGCGCGATTACTGACTTGAAATATGACAGATTAATGTCATTAGGCGTTTTCAACACCAAATTACGGCTCACTAACTCGCTGAACAAAATCTTTAGTCAAAATTCACTTTTTTATGTGTATTATCTCAAGGACAATAGACTTTTAATATAATACATGCAACTCATACATGCCTGTGGTGAAATTATCTACAAAATGATGGTAATGTCTAGTGATTGGTGCTAAAAGCGTGCTCAGTTTTATCCGAAACAAACACACGTGAAACTGTTTTTTTTACAATGCGTGAATTAACTGAAACATCCATGCCATTTTAGCTGCGTCTACAAGTCTTTGAACTCTTTTATTGTATGTGTTTTTTATTTTATTTTATTCTATTTTATTTATTACGCAAGTGCTTTTACATCACAAGTGCAGTGCCGACACAAAGTGCTTTCCAAAGATATAAAACTTTGTTTTATAGCCCCCATGTAGTCAATAATGTAATCCCTTCAAACTCATCTTTGATCGCCAAAATTACATATTTAAATATTTTTCTTTGAAGAATCCTTAAAATATCTTAAATGTAGCTCGACACCCTTGACTCATTTCGTATGCATGGTTCTATGAATATGCAAATGAGTCCCGCCTCCACTCACTCACTCAGAGATCCACTGGTTGACGATCACGCGTTGATCTGATTGGTTACAAGGTCGTTTGTGACGTCAGAAACACCAGCGATTTCAAATCGTGTATTTTTGGTTCAAAATACTCTGCAATGCTGTTCGACTACTAACTTACACATGGTTTGTCTTAATAAAAACACATCATAGACACAAACAACATTTTTTACATAAACATGAAGCTTTTGTAGTACAAAAAAACGTTCATGTAAGGTGAAGTTGCAGCAAGACTGTTTTGTATGTCCAGGTTGTATTTGAAAGATGTGTGTGAGACGCAGACGGCCACACACACTGCTGGGTTTACGGGACGGCTTACGGACCCTCACGCTGAGAGACACACTCTCTAATCCAGGGTTATTTGACTCTGAGGTGTGTGTGTGTGTAGAAGACGCTGCTAACACCTGAACAGAGGAGAACTGGCAGTCCTCTCCGCTGTATAGAGTATGAATACAAACGCTTCTGGATACACACACTCAGCGTCATGTGGCGTCGCGTTTCATAATGCAGATGTTGGATTCTCAGAGTCAATTAAAGAGGCATCACAGCTCACTTCTTTAGCATACTTTTACAAAGAGAACTGCTGTCATTTACAATTAAATTAACATGTATAATAGTTTAAATGCATATTAAATGTTAAGTGCACTCTTTGACCCACTTAAGTTATCTTGATTTCATAATTGTGTTGTATTTGACACATGGTAAATGTACAGACAAGTATTTATGGTAAACTAAAATATAAAAATATAACATAAGAACCTTGTATTTAAATATATTTGTAGTAAACATTTGTAATAAAGTTGCAATTTAGTACATTTAAAATATATTAGCTTAAATATAATACAACAGTTAAAAATTGGAATGAAGTACTTCACATGCGCTTTAGTACGTAAGTCGAAACTTAAATTGGTGTATTTTAAATGCACAACAAACATTTTTATTTATTTTTTAAACAATGTACTTTACAGAAAACTGACATTTGACATTGTTGCTAATTATATCAGTTAATTTGTAATGGTCAATTATGCCATTATAACATTTTACAGTCCCTCCAGAAAAACGCGATTATGCGATCGCTGAATTCAATGCAAAATCAGCTAAGTCCGCATATTTATGCGGGGGCCGCATTTTTCAAATACGCCGCACTTTCGCCGCAAAATTGCCGATTTCCGAGCAAAATATGCAGGGTTTGCATAATTTCATAATCCTCGGATTTTCGTTGCAAAAAAGTCACATGTATCTTAGCAGAAAGTTGAAAAATGTTGCGTTTGCTTCACACAAAGGCAGCCATTTCCCCCTGTTTCCTTGGGAACATTTTATAAAGTGACGCAATTACGCGACGGGATAGCTCACAGCTGAAGTTATTGCAGAGGCCAGACAGACTCACGGAGGCGATTGACATCTCACAAACTCGTATAACTGTCTGTCACACGTTCTACCGTCACATCGTTACTTAATAAACAACATAAGATAAAAGAAGCAGCATCAAACAGAAATTACCCGCACACATGGGGTGTTTGAGGCGCACACATAACACTGCAGAGAGTTCAACAGGGAGCGCGCAGCTCTTAAAGGGGCCACACCTTATTTACACTCGCTACAGTCTGAAATAAAACAAGATGAGAAATTACATATTCCCAGCACTTTCTGTGATGTAGTATGCTTGCTTATCAAAGGAAGTAATAAGAAATGACTCTTTACATTAGCCTTGTGAGAACAGGATGTTGGGGGAATCACTTTTTTTCTCTTTTTCATCAAACCGCAATTTTTGCAAGTTCCCGCAATTTTTGCAAATATCCCGCATATTCCATTGCATTTTTAAAGAAAACGGGCCACCCAATCAAGGATTTTTGCCCGCAACAAATCACAAAAAAACAAGTTTTTCTGGAAGGACTGAATACTATTATGGTAAATGTTATATATAAATCGCAAATTTTTCACAAATTTTTGGAAATTACCACCACAAAATCAGTCCTTTTGATCGCAAAAATCACAAAAAAAAACCCGTGAAATCCTGGAGGGACTGATTTTAATGACAAATTCAATGTGTACCACTGTAGTTGAGCTCACGAAATGTCTTAATGACACAGTTATAATGGCCTCATGACAGCCAATGTCAAAACCAACCTGACAGTTTAATGTAATGTTACCCATAAAGCTAAGTGCTTTCTTAAGTTTGATCATTAATCTGCTATATCATGTTTATGACAGGTTGTGTTGTCTTAGTAATGTCAAGATGTCATGACAACGACACTGACAGGTTATGATGTATTGGTTTATGTCAAGATCTCAAACAATGTCATATTTGCATTAAAAATGTCATAATTGAGCGAATTGAGTCACATGATATTTACGGCTCATGTGATTGGCCAAACAAATCCTTCTGAAGTCAGGTGACGGATAGAGAAGCCCGGGTGTGTTAGAACTTGGTTTTGTTCCAATAAAAGCCGGCAGATGTGCAAGAAAGAAATCATCCGTCCGTTTGATGGAAGCCGTTTGTCTGGGATGATACGTCTCTCTGTGTGTGATAGCTGATATTTATAGCTGTTTCAGTGCTGGTGTTCGGCTCGTGCTTCAGAGAGCGTCTGTGCGTTTCCCTCTTACGCTGTTTGCTTTCATGATTCCTCTCTGGAAAGAGCCAACTCTGTGCCATCGGCAGCATTTATTGTGCCGACCTCGGTGACAGATCACAACAAGAGAAGAAGAGCACAGAAATACAGGACGGGTCTGTCCGTCTGATTTAGATAAGTCCTCTATAGTCACAATACGCTGCGTGAGGATGGAAAGGACGCTCTAACCTTCAGAAAGTAGATTTGGACATAGAATCAGACACAAAATCAGCTTATAAATGTGCTTAAGGAACATTTATGGAAGTATTGTGCAATCACACTGATAAAAATGTTTTTGTGGTGAAGTAAATTCTACAGAAAAAACAATGTAATTTACATGAAAAAAGTTAGTTCAGGCAAGAATTAAAAAAAGTAAATTCTATAGTAGTACTCAATTCAATCATGTAGAAATGAAAGCGTAAATATCAACATTATAAAATGAAGTAAAATTACTCAACTTTTCTGATACTGGTGTTCCCATCATGCACTGGGCCATAAATAATTATAGTTTTCCAGCTGTATTTATCATTACTTTTGTTGTTAGGATTAGTAATTTGCCATTTTGTGACATTTGGAGTTCATTTTCTACTTAAAATGACACATTCAAACACAAAAACGATCAAATGTTACCGTCATTGTGTATTGTCTACCAAGTATTAAGGTCTGCGTTCACACATGCTATATCAAAAGTGAAGACGTGAATGAGACACACTGCAAGTATTGATTATTTAAGCAGTGTGGTTTAACTCAATGTTATTTTGTATGAATTAAATGTTATACTAAGAAAAAATCAATTAAATAGAATAGATATTACTTAATCTTTAATTAGCAAATAAAAATTACTTAATTTCTTATACTTTCACTTAACTTAGTTAAGTATTGTGTACTATATTATATGTGTGAAATTTACTCAAAAAATATCAGTGCAAAAACTTGCCTTGAAAAATTAAGTAAATTTTACTCATTGTTTTTTACAGTGTAGACATTTCTCATTATGGCAATAAACGGTTCTTTAAAATTGACTACTATGTAGAGTCTGAAGAGTGTATAACATTTCCAAGAGGACACAAGCACACAGATTTTGCTGGATGGATGAGGTGAAAGGTCTTGAAAACATTATGCGATAGATGAGCTTTAGTGGATTCTTCTTCTAATCCCATTAGCACATGTTTAAAACAAGATGGATCGAAGCTCGTTACTGCAACTAATACACAACCGTCAACAAAGACACTTACTTATTAACTTTAAACAAAAATAAATGTTTAAATAAATGACGTTCTCTTCTTTCTACATTGGCTCTTCTCATCTGTCTTACACTCTTGGCATCTCTAA
>JAQIUQ010001416.1:0-237500 GCA_030378365.1 Hybognathus amarus | reverse complement strand
ACAGGAAACACAGCAACATAATGAGAAACACAAGTCAAGCGTTCACTGTTACTAACGATGTTTGAATGAGCTGTTCTGAGGACACCAGTCACTTCATTATAGTTCCACTGTGACATAAAAGCAGAAGAAAACGTGTGTAAATAGCATTAGTCCTCTGTGTCTATTTTCAATTGTATATTTGCGGATCTCATTCTCATCTCTGTGTGAGAACTCACTCTATATTCTCACATTATATCCAAGCTTATTCTGCCTTTCAGGATTTTCGAGCTGGAAGGGAATTATGAACACCGATGGTCTTGATAATTTGACTGTCATAGATTGTATGTGGTGATTGGATGAGAGCAGACAGTCTACATGGACATGATCAGTCAGACTCTTTAAAACGTGTGCTAATAAATGTCCTGTGACATTTTACATGTTTAATTTGCAAAACAATGATTCAATGATATTGTTTACATTACACTATAATGTAGATATAATGTATAATGTATAAACACGTAACTGCCCCATATCATGTGTTTTGGGTTTTGAGGGTTTTCCTGAGTGTCTATTTACACCAAATGCAAAGAGCCTGATTTGTTGGCAGAGGCTATATACATGAACCCTGCACGCCATTGTCTGACGCAATTACAAAACAAACCTGTGTGATAACAGGAGCAGTGGTGTGGAGAGTAAGCTGAGTGCCGTGGATTTTGATGTGACCAACCATTCTTCTCTCTTTTCCCATCGCAGATCAGCTTGGAGAGATGTTTATTTGAATTAAAACATTTAAAAAATATCATTATCAGAAATGCCATTTAAAATACAGGGAATGAAGTACCTAACGGGTATAGGAACAGTGACAAGTAATGTCCCAAAAAGGCAGCATCTATTTATGTTATATTAAATATAGTCATTGTATCAGTGTTCAAGTTTAGGGAAGAAGGGGTGGTGAAGTTCAATGTAAAATGTGAATCACAAAATAAACAAACAAGAAAACAAAACAAAACAAAAACAGAACAACAACAACATAAAGTCCAGGCCTCGTCCTCTCTCTCCCTTCACTGTCGTCACTCCTCTTATCCTTCCGGAGCTCCTCCGTGGGATCTAGAGACCAGATCATGAGCACTCGCTCCGGCCTGCTTCTCGTCACAATCATATGCACTAAATATCTGGTTATAGATGGCGTACCATTGTAATTAAAGTACTTGAACATCAGTAATGCTAATGCTGGTTAGTGAACTACTGAATGCACCTTTAAAGTTGGCAAAAAGTCAAGTTACGCTCGTCTTTTATTCCCTGTTGTGCCGGATATCCAAGTGTATGGACAAATGTGGGCAGGGCTTGATTTGGTCAGTGGGGAATTGATTGGATGGTTTGTGGTTTGCTATTGGCTGACCTCATGTGAGTGACAGGTTATAGCCCCGCCCACATCACCAGAGAAGAGATGCTGCAAGAGCGAGGGGAAGTTATTCTCAGTCAAGATTATGAGGAACATTAATTTAAAACCGTGATGATGTTCATGGATAAACAGACATAATAGACATTCTACTTAGAGTCAACAGAACGCCTAAAGGGGAGCATCAAAATAAAGATATAACCGTATTTTTGATCAGAGTAGAAGTCCATTTTCTATATAATGTTAACTTGACTTGACTGCTTCATTTCCACTTTAAGGATATGTCAAGACAATGTGCATTGTAGTCTAACAACAAGGTCTCAGCAAACAGACAGCTTTTAACCTCTCTCTTGATATTTATCTTTCTGACGTTGTATCAGTGTTTTCCTGAAATCCTGCTCAGACAGAAGTACGTGCGAGACGTGTGTGTGTGTGTGTGTGTGTGTGATGGGATAGTTCTCCGCTCACGGTCACGCTGGGAAATGTGTACCGCGCTCTCAGCTCAGCTTGACGATGTTTACAGCTTAGCTCATTGTGCTCGTTTTGCTGGAAAAACGCTTGGTTTTGCTTTGATAAACATGTTTGTCGTCCCTCAGCTGTGTTTCAGAGGCCGTATCTGATTTATTCGCGTCTGCATTAAGCATTATGAAACCCCCTCCCCGAGCTGAGCACCGGCACGTACGCCGTGTCATTGATCGCTCGGCGCACCGCAGGGGGTCTTAAAACATATAAAGCGGCCCTTAGTTCACATACAAGACACTTGAAATCTGACAGCTCTGAATAAATGCAAATGCAGCATGCCTGAAGACTTGAAACGCTCGCTTTCATTGGATGTACAGGGCCTTTCTTCATCAATGTGAGATACTTCTCAGTTTTAGTGCATACTCAAGGCTGTGTTAACATCTGTAGTCAGGTAATGAATATTAATACGGACAGTTCATTAACAAACTGTCAGAATTTGTGATTTGCCCTCCAGTGCCTTGGGAGAAGAAGAAGACACACTGGCTATAGGTGTAGAGATATAGAGTAGAGTGGCAATGTGTTCAGGCGTCTTTAATACTTAAAAACATGGATTTGAATAGTCAGTTTGCACTTGACTTCACCTTTCATTTCCCGTTTGATGAATGAGTCAAGCCAGGGGTCTTTAACTTTATTCAGGACTTAAAGGGTTAGTTCACCCAAAAATGAAAATTATGTCATTAATGACTCACCCTCATGTTCGTTCCAAGCTCGTAAGACCTCCGTTCATCTTCGGAACACAGTTTAAGATATTTTAGATTTAGTCCAAGAGCTTTCTGTCCTCCATTGAAAATGTATGTACCTTATACTGTCCATGTCCATAAAGGCAATACAGACATCATCAAAGTAGTCCATGTGACACCAGTGGGTTAGTTACAATTTTTTGAAGCATCGAAAATACTTTTTGGTCCAAACATAGCAAAAACAACGACTTTATTCAGCGTTGTATTGTCTTCGGTTCAGTTGTTGATATGCGTTCAGTGACGTGGGTTACGCTGCACGTGAGACGCGACGTGAGACGCGGCTGACGCGTGTTTGGTGCGTCCGTCCGTGTATTCAGGTTCAAATAAATATGGGCAAAAAAATGCAAGTCTTCCTCGGTGTGGAAATCCTTAGACATGTTTGCGAAGATTGTTTTGTATAGCGTGCGTCTCCCTCAGACTGTGAATGAAGCTCGGACGCCCCAGACGCGCGTCAGCCCGTCTCATGTCGCGTCTCACGTCAGCGTAACCCACGTCACTGAACGCGCATCAACAACTGAACCGGAAGACAATACAACGCTGAATAAAGTCGTTGTTTTTGCTATGTTTGGACCAAAAAGTATTTTCGATGCTTCAAAAAATTGTAACTAACCCACTGGTGTCACATGGACTACTTTGATGATGTCTGTATTGCCTTTATGGACATGGACAGTATAAGGTACATACATTTTCAATGGAGGAACAGAAAGCTCTTGGACTAAATCTAAAATATCTTAAACTGTGTTCCGAAGATGAACGGAGGTCTTACGGGCTTGGAACGACATGAGGGTGAGTCATTAATGACATAATTTTCATTTTTGGGTGAACTAACCCTTTAAAGGAGATATTTTCTCAAGCTTTTGTTCAAAATGTTGTTGTTGTTTTTTTATTAAACTTACCCACAATCAAGAATGGATGAAGCTAGAATAAGTTTTTGTCATTGTCTAAAAGCAGATGCTCTGCTCCTTCTTTTGACAAATTGACTGTTTGGGCAGGGCAGTCTCATCCCAAGACGTCATATAACTGACGTCTTGGGACGTCTTTTGACCATACGTCAACATTCGCCTTTTCAGGGTGCCCTTAAACGTCGGTTAGATGACGTTATCGGATCCTAACCCTACCCCAGACCTAAACCTACCCCTAAACCTACCCCGTCACCTAACTGATGTTAAAGGTAAAGCGTCAGTTGTATGACGGCCCGGGATTGTCATGTAACGGACGTTTAAGGGTACCCTAAAAGGCGGATGTTGACGTATGGTAAAAGATGTCCCAAGACATCTTTTTTTTGGGAGTTTGGGACAGTGTTGTGTAAATTCTGGTGCTGGATGGCAACTTTTCCTTAGAAAATGCTAAATGCTAACGTGCTACATTGCAAAATCATTAACATAATCATAATTAAATAAGTAATCATACACTTGTACATTTAAATTGCACTTAATGTGTTAGAAACAATGAAACATAGCTAAAATTTAGCATTTTAAACGGTTTAAGACCAAAAACGGAGAGAAAAAGATGCGTTTTCAAACCTACATGTATTAGTGTGGACAAGGCCTTAGATGAATACCACAGGTCATCAAGGTATGCCATGCTCACAGAACATGTTGTCTGTGGTCTCAGATGTCCTCAGTCCGACGGGTCGCTCTATACGCTGTCAGGCGTCCCAGGCATCAGTAATTGAGCTAATGCCGTAACGCATGTGGACAGCTACACGGACGAGCCTCCAGGCTCATTTAAACTTTATAAGACAAGAGCGTGCCGTTCTCCCCATGCCTTCTGGATGAATTATGTGTTTGCTTGCCGGTGCACTTCTTTTAACCCTGGTTTCTTATGCATTATTGATGATCAACAGGGTCAGAATTTGCTTTTAGTGCTCCCTGATGACGGCTCCATCCGGGAAGTGCACTCATAATATCATGGCAGACGGAGAATGAGACTGGAGCTTTCTGGACGACTTTCACCAAAGTAATGCATTTGTGTGTGTGCGTGTGTGTGTGTGTGTGTGAGTGAGAGAGAGAGAGAGAGAGAGAGAGAGAGACATACAGAACAGAACAACAGTTGTTTGTGTTTCGTCCATTAGAGATTCCCCGGTCACTCTTTCTGCAGGGTTTGTGATGAAGACGCTTTAGTCTCGATGACACCTTCGCATCATGTCAGAACGATCGTATTTATGTGACGAACACAAATGAAAGAAGCTTTTATTTACCATGGGAAACATGAATCGTGCCGAAAGCAGATTAGAAGTTTTTAGTGTGCTTGTTGAGTTTGGAGTTTAGTTTAGATTGTAAATGGTTGATGAAGATTGCAGTTCAGTAGGTTGTCATATATTAAAGGACGGCTTTACAGGGATAATCAAGAAAGTGTCAATGTTAAAAAAATCTTCAGTTTATGAAACAAATTCAATTTCAACTGTAAGCAGCTCTACATAAGACAACAGAGTCATTATTCAGATCAGTTCAGATCAGTGTTGATTCAGTTCACTTCAATAACTTCATCAATTATGAAACAAATTCAATTTTAACTGTGAAGCAGCTCTACAGAAGTCATATTCAGATCAGGGTTGATTCAGTTCATCAATTATGAAGCAAGTTCAAATTCAGTTCATATTTTGTTCTCATCTGATAGTGTCAGTGCGAATAAACTGATAATAACTGAGTCTTACTAGTCTTTTAAACCACAACTGATCAAGCCAAAGATGCAAACGCAGAGGCAAACGCAGACTTGAGTGACTGAAAGTTTCCCATCATTCCCTCTGACAGTACAAATACACTTATAAACACACTTACAAATACACTTACAAATACACTTATAAACACACTTACAAATACACTTACAAATACACTTACAAACACACTTACAAACACACTTATAAACACACTTATAAACACACTTACAAACACACTTACAAACACACTTACAAACACACTTACAAACACACTTACAAATACACTTACAAATACACTTACAAACACACTTACAAACACACTTATAAACACACTTATAAACACACTTACAAACAAACTTACAAATACACTTAAAACACACTTACAAACACACTTACAAACACACTTATAAACACACTTACAAATACACTTACAAATACACTTACAAACACACTTACAAACACACTTACAAACACACTTACAAACACACTTATAAACACACTTATAAACACACTTATAAACACACTTACAAATACACTTAAACACACTTACAAATACACTTACAAATACACTTACAAACACACTTACAAACACACTTATAAACACACTTATAAACACACTTACAAACAAACTTACAAATACACTTACAAACACACTTACAAACACACTTACAAACACACTTACAAATACACTTATAAACACACTTACAAATACACTTACAAATACACTTACAAACACACTTACAAATACACTTACAAACACACTTACAAACACACTTACAAACACACTTATAAACACACTTACAAATACACTTACATAAACACACTTACAAATACACTTACAAATACACTTACAAACACACTTACAAACACACTTATAAACACACTTATAAACACACTTACAAACACACTTACAAATACACTTACAAACACACTTACAAACACACTTACAAACACACTTACAAACACACTTACAAACACACTTACAAACACACTTACAAACACACTTACAAACACACTTACAAACACACTTACGAAACACGGTGTACCTAAACACAGCTTACGAACACGACTTACGAAACACGCTGTACGAACACACGATACGCACTTGACAAACACGCTTACGAAACACGCTACAGAACACACTTACAAACACGCTTACAAACACGCTTACGAAACACGCTGATGAAACACGCTTACGAACACGCTTACAAACACGCTGATACAAACACGTCTACAAACACGCTTACGAACACGCTTACGAACACGCTTACCAAACACGCTTACGAACACATACACACACTTACAAACACGCTTACAAACACGCTTACAAACACACTTACAAACACACTTACAAACACACTAACAAACACACTTACAAACACACTTACAAACACACTTACAAACACACTTACAAATACACTTACAAACACACTTACAAACACACTTACAAACACACTTACAAACACACTTACAAACACACTTACAAACACACTTACAAACACACTTACAAATACACTTACAAACATTCTAACAAATATACTTACAAACACGCTTATAAACACACTTATAAATACACTTACAAACATACAAACATACTAACAAACACACTTATAAATACACTTACAAACACACAAACAAACACACTTACAAGCACACTTATAAACACACTTATAAATACACTTACTGTACAAATACACATACCAACACACTTACAAACATACTTACAAACAAACATATAAACACACTTACACACTTATAAACACATTTATAAACACACTTACAAACACACTTTTAAACACTTACAAACACACTTAAAAAGACACTTACAGACACGCTTATAAACACATTTATAAACACATAAAATGTATAAATACATTTTCTGTAGCTTAAAAGTAACTTAGTTGCAATGTCTTGTTATTAGATCACAAGCTGAAATTGTGCATTACCATCATCTATTGTTATATCACACATCTTTACAGTTCACAGAGAAGAGATCAACGAATGATTAAAGGACATACAGACAAGCTCATACAGGTGAATAATCACCTTTTTAAATTGATGAATTACCCTGCTTTATTGCACTCTACATCACATGTCTATATCTGATTTAATTACAATGATAACCCACCAAAGTTAAATCTGTTCGGCCACAGTTTTGGAATAAACCGTAAAGTTAACCAAGGCTCGCATTTTCTGCATCTCACCTAAAATATTTGCTCATTCACTTTATTTCGTGTTTTTACAATGAGGCAATTTTGTTATGCATGAGTTTACACACAGCACACAGATGCTTGATTTCAACCTTGAATTGAATTTGCAAAAAAACTAACAAAAACAGTAAAGAAGTAAATTACAAATGAATACAATCAAATAAAATATCAAATGAAATAAAGAGTGCTTTAAGGTTTTCAGGCAAGTCTAACAGTCTTCAGGTACAGGAATACTATAGAAATGAAATAAATTGAATGTTTAATTGTATAAATTAAACCCAGATTAATTATTCTCGCTGTCTTTTGTTTGATTAGCATTGATAACAGATGGAATTTTAGGCTGCTGTCACTTTAAGAGCGAATGCACAGGTTCAATATACTGATACACATGTTTTATTTCACAGCTGTTTATGTTCTCTGAAGACCTCTCTGACTGTGTTTATGTGGATACTCACCAAAACTGGCGTTTTGACATAGTATTGTGCATTCCTGACCATTTAAACTGAATAATCTGTGAAAAATACTGCGTGTGCACTCAGTCTCTCAGAAATGAATGCTTTAAATGTCTTGAATGTTTACATTTCCAAACTGTGCATATGACAAACTTCAGTGTCAATGCAACACTGATCAGGCGAGAGAAAGCTTTGCTACAGACGATGAGGTGTGTGCACGCTTTAAAAGAGAGAGAGAGAGAGAGAGAGAAGTGCTGAATCACTCTCACTGAGTGTTAATACCAATCGTTCTTTTGTTTCCGTCTGTCACACACATCACGTCTGATTGGTCAAAGTCAGGTGGGGTTAAAACGGAGCCCAGCCAATCAACTCATATGTAATTAAATTATAACTCGCTCTTTGAAGCGGCTCTTAGCGGACTAGTCTTGACTAAACACACACACACACGATTAATGAGAGCGCTTCAGCGTTTGGCTGTTTGATTCAGACAGCTGTTGCTAATTTGTAGCAGGGGCATTTCTGAGTAACAGCCAAAATTAGGATGTTTTTTTTATGAGGTTTTGTATGTGCTCTACAAAATAATGATGTGGGCCAAAGAGAAGTAAATCATCTGTGACTGATGACAAATGCCTTGCATTTGCTGAAAGCTTTCATTTCAATAGCGTCCATTAGCAGCTCCTGAGCCGCGGTGCGCTTTGGACGTGTGTGTGGTCACTGAGAGTTGTTGTGTTGGACTTTTCCTCCATGTTCCTCTGTCTGGAGGTTGTTTTGCAGTGTGCGTTTACACCGGGAGTCGAGACTCTTTAGATTTCCATAGCAGGTGTAATGCTCTCATGCTGATCTCTCATCACTTATTTACTGCCGCATCTATAATGGATTGGGATTCGACTGAGAGAGAGGGATTTCACATTCTGCTGGCTTTTCATGAACCCGTGAGTAAGTGAACAATGCCTTTCGTCAAAGAGCCAACTGTGAACTATTACAGAAGTAACTTTTAGAGAAACTTAAAAAATGGATGATCTGTTTTCTTTTACCAAGTCGGATCAACAACATCAGGACAAACTGAGGCAGCTCGAGTCTATGACATAATGACACACCGTTGATCTTTGAATAGAAATATGTTTTGGTTCAGGTCAAAAATAAACTGCTTTTATCTAGCTAGATCAGTAAAATAATTACTGAATTATGATTTACATCCAACAATAATAAGATCTCTGCTGTTTCCAGGGTTATCATGTCTCATAGACAGATTCAGACTCCCTTTTATGTAGGCTAAACAAGTACATATTTCTATTCTTGTTTTTGTAGGCTTTACTCGTCTTTAGACATTTAATTATGCGCTAGTATACTGGACATGTTATTTTGGGGTTCAATTTTATCTGTAAAAATGTAGGGGGCCCAGAAATGTCCATAGGGCTCAGAATTTGAGTGTGAGGTAAACCAACGCCTCATACAATACCATTTTTAGACAAAACAAACCACTTTTCCACTTTTATTTCCCACGGTGTTCATCTATAGTAGTGAAAAGGGTTGTGCTGATGCCGGTTTGAATCTGGCATAAGCAGTGTTTGTTTGTAAGATGGATAGAGTGTTTCGTGTCATGCTTTGTGTGTGTGTGTGTGTGAGAGCACAGTGCCATCCCCTGATGTCCTCTCACACAGATGTGAACTCTGTTTGACGGTCCCTGTGATGCCGCGCTTCAGCCGGAAGAGCACCGGACCGCACACACACACACACACCGAGCTCCTGTCAGAGGTTGAAATATTCATCAGCAATACATGGACATAAACGTAAGCCTGAACCACGTCCACCAAAAACAAAAGTCTGTGCTGCGTTTGAGAAAAACGCCATTTCCACCACATCTCCAGTTATACATTTAGCGGTGGAAGAATCATTTAATTTAGTTTCTGAATCTGTCTTACACAGGAGAGAACAAATACTTAATCACTTAACTCTTTCCCCACCAGCTTCTTTTATTTATTTATTTTAAACTTGCTAGTCAGCGCCCGCTTTTGTAAAATCTTTTTCTCACAGCATTCATGGCCCCTAGAATATTGTGTTGAATAAATATGTGAACATGCAATATGTCAAATTACAGAAGAGACCCTCTGTTTTTAAACAATAAAATAAAGAAGTACTCTTTCAGAAGACGTGTAATAGCGCCCCCTACCGTATAACAGTGGAAACACAAAAAATACGTACAATTCTGTCAATGGCGGGAAAATACATTGTTGGTGAATATAAATATTTTTTATTTATTTAAATAAATAATTGTATTTATTTAAATTTCTCTTTATTTTATTTAAACAAATGCAAGCAATAATTTATTGCAAAAATGACTGTTCCTTGCAAACAAAATTTGGATTAAAGCACACTTTTTGGTGTGTTTTATGGTTTAATTGTCAGTCATGGCATAGGACTATACGGAAAAATTTAAATGGCATGATAAATAATGTTTAAACGATTACAGAGCTTGCTTTAACATGATGTAATCCTTCAAAACGAGTCACAGAGGACGAATTGTTACAATTTCATAAATTGCATTTATTAAATGAGAAATGTAAATGCGTTTATTAGATATGAAAAAATGTCATTAGCTATGTTTCCAAAGATGTGCATAAACAGTAAAAATGCACATTAAAAACCATTTGTTCTATAAATAGAATACTTTATATAAAACTATATATTTGTATTCAATAAGAAAACACGTGCATAAACTATGATGGAAACACATTTACTGAATAAATCCCCCAAAACACACGTGACTTTGCCTCAGCGTCAGCTGTGATTGGATAACTGGAGTAACCAGCGGACCAATGGCGTCGCAGCGCTTGATGTCGGTCTGGTGTTTCTGAGATTTGAATGATTGGGTTTAATTCCCTCCAGAAGCGTCTCACACACAATCACACAGCATCTGAACGCAAGACAACACTGTTTGCTGTGTTTCGTTTTACGCTTCGACACACACTCGTTTATGATGGAGGGAAGAGGAGCCACGATGCAGAAACGTACAGTTTATTACCGATATTTTGAGCCAATATCTCAGAAAGTGATTATTGTGTAATTTTGTTCTCTTGAACCTATTGGATGGAGTCTGTTTTGACAGATGATCCATAAATAAGTATTCATACACATTAGTGCATCTTTACAGTAGTTAAATAATGTATGCTTTTACTGTCAGTATTGTGTGTTTCAGCGTCTGTGCATACGAGAGTAGTCGTACGAAAGCACACTTTACACAGAAACACACGTGAGTTCTCCTGAGATCACAGCAGTGATTCATCACATGACGACGGCTCAGGTCAGGTGTTTGAGGACGGAGACGATCTTTCTCTGGGATTGGTGGTGCGTGTTCTGAAGCGATGAATGGATGACTGAGGGAAATGCTTCTGAGACTTGCGGTTGGTTTGCTCGCCTTTTTGCACCATTGGGAAATATATGCCTTTAAATGATAGCAAGGCAATTTCACTATGTGTTCATCAGTCCCATGACCCACTTCTAGCACACATCCCACCTTCAGTGTGTCATACTGTCGCTTTAGAAATTAAACAACTCTTTGTTGTGTCTGAGGGACAGCTCATTAAACGTCTTGAACTCTGATTTCAGTCACACACGCTTCGACTATAAAACAACATGTTCCTCGCTCCATATCTCAGCGCTCATATCCTGGAAATAACGAGCCCGTTCTCATCCTTTAGCGTCACATAAAGCGCTTTATGACAAAACGGCGCTATACTACGCACATGGTACCCTTTATCGTTTATATAACACGCGAACTCAAGGCGTCATAAATCCTTTAGCGTAATATGAGACTACCCTACCCCACACCTAAACCTAACCATCACAGCGCGTGTTATATAAACGATAAAGGGTACCATGCGCGTCAGTATAACGCCGTTTTGTCATATAACGTTCTATATGACGCTAAAGGATGAGAACGCGTTGAAATAACGGGTAATAACTTATAGAAATTAATGGAAGCTTGTTTCTGCCACAGAATAAAACATTTTAAAAGATAATTGCGATTTTTTTATCTCACAATTGCAGGTTTACATTGCGCAATTCGGACTTTATTTCTCAGATTTGTGACTTATAAAGTCAGAATGGCAATTCTCACAAGTTTTTATATTTTCTCAGAATTGTGAAATATAAACTTGCATATTGTGATGTGTGGAGAAATAGTGCTGAGGCTGGATCCAGACGCAGTGTAGCTTTATTAACAAATACAAGACCAGGATACATAGACTAGGAACAGGACTCGGAATCAAAGACATCAACGTTCACATACATTAAATCAACGACTAACCAAGACAGAGCAGAAACACAGGGCTTAAATAATCAAAGACAAATGAACTAGACAAGATAACAAGGGGGCATGAGAAATAAAAAAACACCTGGGATGATTAATAGATGGGGAACCACTAATAATGAAAACACACAAAACCCACATTATGACACATATTGCTAGTTATAAAGTCTAATTCTAAAAGGGAAAAAATACCTCAAGATGGTTCACGTAGTGTAAGAGCGCAGCGCTTCTTTGTTGTACGTCACACGCATCACACACACATGACCAGCGTCGGCCAATCGTGAGCCTTCTCGTCACTTGATAATATAGGTTGAGTCGCCGTCACTCAGACTATTTTAGCGATGTCTTTAATAACTTGTCTGGGCCGGCAAGTTTCAATCTCTTATAAGCCTATGGAGGAGTGATCCAGCTCTCAGATTTAATCAGAAATATCTTCATTTGTGTTGTGAAGATGAACGAAACATGAGGGAGAGTCATTACTGACAGAGGTTACATTTTTGGGGTGAACTATCCCTTTAAAGGTGCAATGCGCAACATTTCATGTTAAAAATAGCCGTTTTTCCTAACCCATACATGCTTAAACGATCGCCTGATGGGCTGAACGAGCACTTCTCTGATCACTGCGATTGCCTCTATAATCCTGTACAGTAAATAAATAAGAGGGATTTGGGGCGTGACGTTATGCGCGTGTCATGTGATCGTCATGCCGCGGTTTATGTATTCGCCGCCATTCTCCATATCAGCAAAGACAACTCGAGCGACAAAACTTTAGTCAACTTTCCACAAAAGTAGAAGATGGATTCAAAGAGACCGGCTTGTCGATTCATTCCAAACCCAAACGCAAACTCCACGTAAAACAAAGAAAATAAAATTTTGTCTCAGCGCCAGGCGTCTGAATAACGGGTCCATTACAAAGTAATAACTTATATTGTTCATGAACGTGTTTCCATAATAGTACAATCATAAGTGGATACAGTAAGCTCATAAAACAGTTCAACATGGAGATAGATGGAAACAAAAAACGAAGTTTTCTACTACCCCTGTTTCCTCCTCACACACACACAAGTGTGTAATTTACTCAAATGCCTCTCCTTTATATATTTTAAATGACTTGCAGATTTATAACTTTATTACCTCTGACTGTAACAAAAGATGTGTGCGGCTGATGCTCCTTTGGTTATGAACAGCTCGTGCAAACGTGCGTGTGTGTGTGTCCATGAGCGAGCACACCTCTGGTTGCAGTTTCTCTTCTCTCCAGAGGGGGCGTAGTTCTGCAAATACTCAGAAACTTGCGCAATGCACCTTTAATCTATAAAATCGATGTATCGGTTGACCTCTAATGTTTATCGTATCAAACTGAATTTTAAGTATACTGTCATATCTGTTTTTGTTTTTGTTCGACCTCTGACCATCATACATCTAAATCCTTAATTGAATATTGCATGAGCAGTGTGTGACTTTGCTGGCCTACATCCCACACGTGCTCGTTGCTGCATTAATATTTTCTATGGTCATAAGATCAGACACAGAAACAAACTTTGGGCCAATTTATAGTTTGCTGATGTGTGTGAGAAGAAGTGCAGTGCTGTTTCTTTCTGTCTGAGAACACAGCTGCTCTCTGTTTACAGAACAACATGTTTCACATGCCGTGACCTATCACACTTGCACACACACGCACATGCAAAACCATAAGTGCTGATTGCAGTATTCATATATTGAAAATCAATTACATTCTCTCCAGAGATGAGCCATCCCCTCGATATTCTGTCCCTGCGACTCATTTATTGAGAGTTATATTTGTAGGAAATGATGTGCTCCGTCTCGGTGTATTTTTAGTAACGGTGCAGGAATGGAAACGCGATCACTAGAGGAATTCTGTAACATAATTATTACAGGAGCACACGGTATAATGAGAAAAGATATGGTCGGGATCAGCGTGCCTCTGAACCGCTGTCCGCTGTTATTAATTATTGTGGGTTTTCTCTTAAGCGCTTGGGGAAATGTCATTAACGAGGGGACTGTGCAATCCAGCTCACAGACTGAACAACAATAATGCATGCGGACAGTGTGTGGAGTGTCTCCACAAAACTAGTGTCCCTCATTAACATATGTGAAAATAATGACTTTAATAACACTAGTGATGATGGTGCCGGCTTTTACTATCGCTCTAAACGCATCAACAGAAACGTTTCTTTTCCATCAGCGTGAGGACGTCCTTTGGCCTCTTCCCAGAGCAGAGATCAGCTAATGCGGATGCGGAGACTACCGATGTGCGCAGACAGTGATCCAGCGGTGTGTGTACCGTACAGCGCCGTAACGATCACTGAGCATAGCCTGGCTCCGCCCTCCTACGTACTTCTGCTCAGTTTTCATTTTCCTTCAGTTCATTGCGTCATTGTGGTGCATTCATTGGTTTTCTCCAGTCAAGTTTTTACAGTTCCATTCAGCGAACAGAGGGAGCGTCTGAGAACGATGAGATTGATGTTGCACGCTGAGTTTGAGTCGTCATACGTCACAACCAAACGTCAGCGATTGGTTATGGCAGATCCAGAGTGTTTTAAACTTCAACAGAGGACCACCTTCAAGAAAGTTAACGCTTCGTCAATAGAGCGAGGCCAGACAGGCGAATGCAATGTCTGGTGGGACCGGGCTAATAGTGTGATGCATTGTTGAAGAAATCCACTAGCTTTGCAGCATATTGTCACAAATTGTTTTGCTAAAATGTTTTGCTGAAAATCACGATCACTATTTCTAAATTTTCTCAATTATTTTACTTTATTTCCAGATTCAATCATAGACTCGTTCTCACACACTAGAGCTCGTTCACACATGCGCACTTTTCACAAACTACACTTTAAATCTCTCAAACTCAAAGACGTGAATGACATTTGTGTGTGTGTGCTAAATGAAAGACACAGGTTGCACTGAATGTCAGCTTGCTTATTTTGCTCGAGATCAGGATTTATTGAGTCCACATTGTAACAGTTCTGAAAGAATGTTACATTTCTTGTGCTTTAATTCTACTCCCCGCCTCAAGGGGGAGCTATAGAGGTTTCTTTGGGTAGGGCTATCCTTTATAAGAGACAAGTAAGAGTGTTTAGACAGGTATTGGCATGGCTTTGAGTGTTTGCTCAACTGAGCCGTATGCAATAGGGATGGGGAAATGAAGCTTCATGAAGCAATGAGGCTTTCCCCTGACTGTTCCGGGAAAAGATTCAAAGCTTCGAGAGTGTCGAGAACAGCGCCATCTGGTGCTTATTTAAAATAAAGCAGCCAGAAGCTCTGGCAGATGAAGCACCCGCAACACACTACAGAGTTTCAATTATTATGTGTACAAATAAAAACCTTACATGTTTGTGTTTGATTTGTTCATTTATAAATTCATTTTCCCATTAAAGTGTGACAATAAAATATAATATAAGCTTATAATATAAGCTCAATAAGATTTAATGTAGGCCCACTCTATCTCTCTCTCTACACACACATAATAAATAAGAACAATGTCTGATAGGATCATCATAGACTAGTGAAAAATAAATTTTGGTTATTTAATGAATTATATTTCATTAAGTACAGCACTCTCCTCAAACACACATCAACCAGACTGAGGCAACATTGATTCGTTAAATGAGATCTAGAGTTCGAGCCTTCTGACACCCAAAACGAAACTCGCACGTGATCGGACAGAAAGTGAGGCTTCATTTGTCATCGATCACGTGACTCTTAGAAAACCAATACACACCCCGATACGGGGCTTCACTAGAAATTGTGTCGCATATGTGATACGCGCATCGAAGCTTCAGTGTCATCCGTAACATCACTAGTATGCGAGAAACCCTATTTTGAGGAATCTTTTTGGTTCAACAGCTCAATGTAAGTTGTATATGTTATGTAATTTGGTTGTTTATTTTGCATATTTTGATTTGTATTTGCCTGTTTGTTTAGAGGGTTCTCTGTTGACTTCATTTATTATGGACACTTCATCTGGACTATGTTGTGCTCTGGTTCTACACCTTTGTTGATTATGAGGACTGATGCTTTATGATTTGAAACACTTTTTGTTGGACTTCTACTCCAGGGCCTTCTGATGAACTTTTGGAATATGGGAAACACGTGCTTCTAATCTGAACTACTTGTGATGTGATGATTTGTTGACAATTTCGCTGTTGTGTAAATATTTATATAGTTTGGGTTTTTTCACACAAACATAAATATACTTAACTCTACTCTTGGATGAATGGATCCCCTTCATTTAACTATGTGACTGAAACAAGAGTGTTACAACATGTCATGAACACTAGAAACTCTGCTTATAACCACAGCTCGATATCTGTCACTCACACACACACACTTTTGAGAAGCTGTCTGTGAATGTTCATTAGAACGATGGTTTCGGAAACACAGACTCATTGGACTGATGGTAACGACAGAACTAGTGACCAAAGTTGGCTAACGATGGTTTCGGGAAACACAGACTGGAAAACACAGACCCTGCTGAGCCTGGGTTCTCCCAAGGTTTTTTTTTTTCTCCATCCAATCTGATGGAGTTTTGGTTCCTTGCCACTGTTGCCTTGCTTTGCCTTGCTTTTGGCTTGCTTAGTTGGGGTTATTTAATATTTAACAATATTATTGATCTGTGTTGTACTACTTTCATGTTATCACTGTGAAGCTGCTTTGATACAATTTGTATTGTGAAAAGCGCTATATAAATAAATGTGACTTGACTTGACTTGACTCGTTGGACAGATGATAATGACAGAACTAGCAACCAAAGATGGCTAACGATGGTTTCAGGAAACACAGACTCGTTGGACTGATGATAACGACAGAACTAGTGACCAAAGTTGGCTAACGATGGTTTCGGGAAACACAGACTCGCTGAACTGATTATAACGACAGAACTAGCGACCAAAGTTGGCTAACGATGCTTCCGGGAAACACAGACTCGTTGAACTGATGATAATGATGGAATTCGCGACCAAAGATGGCTAACGATGCTTCCGGGAAACACAGACTCGTTGGACTGATGATAACGACAGAACTAGCGACCAAAGATGGCTGACGATGTTTCCGGGAAACACATACTCGTTGGACTGATCATAACGACAGGACTCAGCGACCAAAGTTGGCTAACAATGCTTCCGGGAAACACAGACTCGTTCGACTGATGATAACGACAGAACTAGCGACCAAAGTTGGCTAACGATGGATTCGGGAAACACAGACTCGCTGAACTGATTATAACGACAGAACTCAGCGACCAAAGTTGGCTAACGATGCTTCCGGGAAACACAGACTCGTTGAACTGATGATAATGATGGAATTCGCGACCAAAGATGGCTAACGATGCTTCGGGAAACACAGACTCGTTGGACAGATGATAATGACAGAACTAGCAACCAAAGATGGCTAACGATGGTTTCAGGAAACACAGACTCGTTGGACTGATGATAACGACAGAACTAGTGACCAAAGTTGGCTAACGACTGGTTTCGGAAACACAGACTCGCTGAACTGATTATAACGACAGAACTAGCGACCAAAGTTGGCTAACGATGCTTCCGGGAAACACAGACTCGTTGAACTGATGATAATGATGGAATTCGCGACCAAAGATGGCTCGACGATGCTTTCGGGAAACACATGACTCGTTGGACTGATGATAACGACAGAACTAGCGACCAAAGATGGCTAACGTGTATTCGGAAACACATACTCGTTGGACTGATGATAACGACAGGACTAGCGACCAAAGTTGGCTAACAATGCTTCCTGGGAAACACAGACTCGTTTCGACTGATGATAACGACAGAACTAGCGACCAAAGTTGGCTAACGATAGGTTCGGGAAACACAGACTCGCTGAACTGATTATAAACGACAGAACTAGCGACCAAAGTTGGCTAACGATGCTTCCGGGAAACACAGACTCGTTGAACTGATGATAATGATGGAATTCGCGACCAAAGATGGCTAATCGATGCTTCCGGGAAACACAGACTCGTTGGACAGATGATAATGACAGAACTAGCAACCAAAGATGGCTAACGATGCTTTCAGGAAACACAGACTCGTTGGACTGATGATAACGACAGAACTAGTGACCAAAGTTGGCTAACGATGGTTTCGGGAAACACAGACTCGCTGAACTGATTATAACGACAGAACTAGCGACCAAAGTTGGCTAACGATGCTTCCGGGAAACACAGACTCGTTGAACTGATGATAATGATGGAATTCGCGACCAAAGATGGCTAACGATGCTTCCGGGAAACACAGACTCGTTGGACTGATGATAACGACAGAACTAGCGACCAAAGATGGCTAACGATGTTTCCGGGAAACACATACTCGTTGGACTGATCATAACGACAGGACTAGCGACCAAAGTTGGCTAACAATGCTTCCGGGAAACACAGACTCGTTCGACTGATGATAACGACAGAACTAGCGACCAAAGTTGGCTAACGATGGATTCGGGAAACACAGACTCGCTGAACTGATTATAACGACAGAACTAGCGACCAAAGTTGGCTAACGATGCTTCCGGGAAACACAGACTCGTTGAACTGATGATAATGATGGAATTCGCGACCAAAGATGGCTAACGATGCTTCTGGGAAACACAGACTCGTCTGGACTGATGATAACGACAGAACTAGCGACCAAAGATGGCTAACAATGCTTTCGGGGAACACAGACTCGTTGGACTGATGATAACGACAGAACTAGCGACCAAAGTTGGCTAACGATGGTTTCGGGAAACACAGACTCGCTGAACTGATTATAACGACAGAACTAGCGACCAAAGTTGGCTAATCGATGCTTCCGGGAAACACAGACTCGTTGGACTGATTGATAACGCAGAACTCAGCGACCAAAGTTGGCTAATCGACGCTTTGGGAAACACAGAACTTGTTGGACTGATGATAACGACAGAACTAGCGACCAAAGTTGGCTAACAATGCTTCCGGGAAACACAGACTCGTTCGACTGATGATAACGACAGAACTAGCGACCAAAGTTGGCTAACGATGGATTCGGGAAACACAGACTCGTTGGACTGATGATAACGACAGAACTCAGCGACCAAAGTTGGCTAACGATGGATTCGGGAAACACAGACTTGTTGGACTGATGATAACGACAGAACTAGCGACCAAAGTTGGCTAACGATGGTTTCGGGAAACACAGACTCGTTGGACTGATGATAACGACAGAACTAGCGACCAAAGTTGGCTAACGATGGTTTCGGGAAACACAGACTCGTTGGACTGATTATAACGACAGAACTCAGCGACCAAAGTTGGCTAACGATGCTTCCGGGAAACACAGACTCGTTGGACTGATGATAACGACAGAACTCAGCGACCAAAGATGGCTAACGATGCTTCCGGGAAACACAGACTTGTTGGACTGATGATAACGACAGAACTAGCCACCAAAGTTGGCTAACAATGCTTCCGGGAAACACAGACTCGTTGGACTGATGATAACGACAGAACTAGCGACCAAAGTTGGCTAACGATGGATTACGGGAAACACAGACTCGTTGGACTGACTGATAACGACAGAACTAGCGACCAAAGTTGGCTAACGATGGTTTCGGGAAACACAGACTCGTTGGACTGATGATAACGACAGAACTAGCGACCAAAGTTGGCTAACGATGGTTTCGGAAACACAGACTCGTTGGACTGATGATAACGACAGAACTAGCGACCAAAGTTGGCTAGCGATGGTTTCGGGAAACACAGACTCGTTGGACTGATTATAACGACAGAACTAGCGACCAAAGTGTTTGTTGAGTGTCAGTGGTTTAATTCGACCTCTAAACTTTCCCTTACACACTGCAGTAGTAAATATATTAGCTTTATAAATTAAATTAGTCACTGAAAACTAGAGCTATTGATCATTTGCAAAAACGTGACGCCATGTGACACTTGTGTTTTACTAAAATAATTGATCATTTGGTTAAATTCCTTTTTCGTATGTCCTGATAATGATAAATGACTCACATTGACATGATTAATAGTCAGCAAATCGTTATTCGGTCTAATTTGACTATAGTGATTATCTTTTGTGTGCAGCAGGCCTGTAATAGCAGCAGATGATAATAATATTGTTTAAAGATGCCTGGTGTGTGCTGGGCAGAGGTGTCCGTGTGTGTTTGGTGCGGGACGTGTGTGTGTGTTCGACAGATAGTTGTGTGTCTGATAGAGGAGCTGCTGCTGTCAGCGCTCTTGCAGATCAATTGATAGAAAGTGACCAGCCGGTTTACAAGGACACATAAATAACCACCATCAAACGGGTACAGACGGAGTTATTAGCACACACTGCAACAAAAGCAATAAAACAAATCTCACGCATTCTTAAATCAAGAGTACATTTACATGAGAAGCAAAATTTCTTAAGATATATATATATAGTCAAACCAAAAATGATTCAGACACCAGTTGTAATCTTTTATATTTTTTACTAGTGTGATCAGGACACTAGAGTTCATTTCTGTAAGTGAGGAGAGCAAAATAAAGTAAACTGTGACATAAATATTCTTCATACAGTGACTACCAGTAACATTTGGGAGCGATGATTCCTCCACTTTGAGCTAATGATGAAGTGTGTTTTCTGTTATTGCCAATGCTCTTTTTACACTGAACAACATGAAGCATTGCTTGGTCACTGGTTGGTCTATTATCTTTATACAAAAATAAATGAACAAAAAGTATGCATGAGATTAAACTGGGAAGGGTCACAGCACTTGCATATTGCTGTCCTATTGTTAGTTTCTCTGCTTCTATTGTTCTCATTTGTAAGTCGCTTTGGATAAAAGCGCCTGCTAAATGATTAAAGATGAACTGAACTGAAAAAATAAATCAACATTGAAAACGTGTTGTTTATGACAATTAAAAGTAAATTACACTAAACATTTTAATAAAAAAAATATTAATATAGCTTTTTTAAAGCAACGCAAAATTGCGCTTGCTAGCGCTGGCAATTTCGATGACGTCACTGGCATGGTAGGATCCACGGAGCTCCATAGACAACAGCTGCAGGTCCTATATACACAGACGAAAATGAGCACTTTTAACGGCATGGATCATGCATTTGAGCCCGTGAGGGACAGGCCGGTAGTGTCTGACTACCACCACATGGAGGACGATCCCGTCAGTTAGCAGGGTATTTTACGAATAGGCGATAGGCTGGGTTAACTTGTTACACTTTTCTCAGATTGTTTAGATTAGCAGCGTACTGGCAGTTCACTCTATGGGCGAGGGTGCATTTAGGAAGGAGAATCCCATCCTTTACAGTGAACTATACATCAGGGATCTTTTCCCCTCAGCCAAATATCAAGGATTCGAGTAACATTAACGTGATGTGTTGAACTTGTAACTTGTGTAAATAAAACATTTCATGCAGACATTGTCAGATGTTTCATGTACTCATTGACGAAAGTACACATCTCTAAATAGTGTGTCGCTAAAAAAAATCCTCAGGCATGTCAGCGCACCTCAGACTCACTGTTGCCAACTATTTTCTAAGGAAAGTAGCTAAGGCCTTCCCTAACAGTCGTTAAATGTCGCTAGATGATGTCATACGCTAATTAGCATATTAATAACGTCATTCGCGCCGTACTTGCGTCCTGTCAGCCTAGTGCGTTTTCTCACTAAATGAATGCTCTATTAATATACTTTAGCCGAATGTCAAATAAAGCTGTTTTCATTTCCTATCTTTTTTGTTGTCAGACAACAGAACGAGTAGCTATAATGTAGTGAATGATTACATCTTTTATAGGCCTATGTGGAACATTATCTGAAAATTGAGAGAGTTAGAGAACCGGATGAACTAAGATCTGTGATAGTGAGTGTTACAGTTACAAGTTATAACAAGCACAAGAAAAGAAATAAAATGAAAATGATCAAACTAAATTATTTAAATATAAAACAAAAGAAAAGCAGATAAGTGGTAAGTGGTAAGCAAGAGCTCGCGCTCGCAGGACAGTACTGGCAACATTTGGAGGTTACTGAGGTTTGCCAAAAGTCGCTAAAATTGTCGCTAGTCGCTTTTTTGAAAAAATGTTGCCAAAGGGGTCTGAAAAGTCGCCAAAAATAGTGACAAAGTCGCTAAGTTGGCAACACTGCTCAGACTGTTTTCTGCTGGTGTGGGTAGGCAACGGAAAGGCTTAATATGCCGGTGACGTAGTCGAATGTTGAAATCCAACATGGCGGCGCCCGTGTAACAAAAACAACACTTTCAATGTGCCATTTTATCCCTCTTAACAAATTCTGCCATTTTTAAAATTGCACAAATGAGAATAAATAAAATACATCTGTTATCACCTTTTCTCAAATTTCAGTTCAGTTCATCTTTAAATGTATAAGTAATTGGTATTATCTAATTGTGCAGTTAAATTTAACAGCTGGCAGATATTCAACATAATTAATGTGCGAGTGAGATAGCAGATTTGCGGAGGGCCTTTTCAGGGGCCCAGTCATTTCTGTGGGCGGGCCTGTGTCCGGTCATGTTTGTGTTCACTGCCGTTGTTTGAGCCTTTTTCCTGAGGATTATTATTGAAGCGTGGTGTTGAACTGTATTCATCTGTTGTTCTTCTGTTTGTGCAAACACCCGTGCAACATTAGTTTGCTTCAGGTCTGTAACTAGTTGGCATGTCTGTTCTTCCTATGTGGAGTAGCGTATCAAAGTATAAAACCTTTAGTTTAAACGTTGTCATCTGAATATGATCTAGTTTTGTTCTGTTTGGTTTATGTTTGCTATGAGAAGAGACATGACTTTTGTCACCAGTTTTAAAACAACTTCCAGAGGCAATAAATACTACATTAAAGGGAACCTATTACACTCCTTTATACTATAAGTAATAAAAGTCTCCTGCATTACCAAAATGTGTGTGAAGTTCCAGCTCAAAATACCCCACAGATCATTTATTGTACCATGTTTTAAATGCCCATTTTTGAGTGGAAGAGAAAACATGATGCTTTTGTGTATGTATCTTTAAATGCAAATGAGCCTGTACAACTTGTGCCTTAGATACTCTGATTAAAAAACTAAAACATCTGTTTGGTTTGATTATAATCTCTATCGCAGCCATGCTCACGTGACGTTGCAGTTCTTCATCATCATGAAAGTGTCTTTTCTGCATGTGTTTTAAGGCCCTATCAATCTAAACTAAGGGTCTATGCTAAAAGGGCGGAGTCAGTCAGTAGTGGTGGTCGGGGTCTATGCTAATAGGGAAGAGTCAGTCAGCAGTGGTAGGTTGGGTCTATGCTAAAAGGGTGGAGTCAGTCAGTAGTGGTGGGCGGGGTCTATGTTAATAGGGTGGAGTCCATCAGCAGTGGTGGGTGGGGTCTATGCTAATAGGGCGGAGTCAGTCAGCGGTGGTGGGCGGGGTCTTTGCTAATAGGGCAGGATCTTTGCTAATAGATCTTTGTCCATCAGCAGTAATGGGTGGGGTCCATGTTAAAAGGGTGGAGTCAGTCAGTAGGGGTGGGCGGGGTCTATCTTAATAGGGCGGAGTCCATCAGCAGTGGTGGGTGGGGTCTATAGGTCCCTTTTCAGTTGGTAAATATGGTGACATTTTTTGTGGGCGGAGCTAAGGTGGAGGCAGAACGATCCCTCTGGCCACTTCCCTAATGTTAGTTTGCAAGTTTTGTTAGTTTGTTTTTTAACAGTGACTGGAGAAAATCCAATTTCATTTTAATGTGCAAGGTCACTCAGTGTCCAGGACCACGATTGTTATTTGCAAAAGATATTTTTAACAGACGGAGCCCGATTAGCTGACCCGTTACTGTACATGCTGTCAACGGATGGACGATCTGACAGGGTTACCGGTACGCTACCTCTGGTTGAGTAGCCTGACTTCTACACCTGAACGTTACCCGATAGAGAAACAGAGCGGAAAAAGAAACCTGGGCATATAAATCTTTTGATGACTATAACTGGTGAAAAATTGCAATTCGGAATTCGCTGAATGGTCACATTGCGCTGCAATTTTAATGATGTGAATATTTTCTAGAAATAAAAATTCCAGACACAGCATATTCATTTTTCATCGATTCTTGCACCCAACAACACAACAAGATGGCATTTAATAATAATAATAATTTAAGCTCCTTATTATGTAGCCGAATCTGTGCTGGTTTGTATTAGCCGCCTCCAGTTTTCCCTTTGGTTTGCCTCCAGTTAGCGCTGTGACGTAACTGTGATGTTGGCTCGAAATTGGTCAATGCTAATAGGGCGGAGTCAGTCAGCAGCGGTGGGTGGGGCCTATGCTAACAGGGCGGAGCCTATCAGCAGCAGTGGGTGGGGTCTATGCTAACAGGGCAGAGCCTATCAGCAGCGGTGGGCGGGTCTGTGCTAAAGGGCGGAGTCAGTCAGCAGTGGTGGGTGGGGTCTAATCACACGTGATGCCACAAAAGCTACAATCTGCAAACAGCTTGGTTCTGAGACGCTGCTTATGATTTATAGATATAAACGACAAAAAGGAGTGGGTGGGGTTTAACATTATAAGGTGCTTGTGTTTACACTGCCAACAGATTTATGTTCAAACACCATGTAAAAGAGATATCGTTCTATGCTTGTGTAGTGTGTAGGCTGCTTAAAGCCCGTCAATCAACATTAGAGCGCCACCCTCAGGCTGAATAACACAACCACTGCCAAAAGTGTTCAGTGATTACAATACAATAAAACTTAACAAATGTTTATCATAAACTGCCAATAAGACCCAGAATCTGCCCAACCTAAGTGTACAGTCAGGAGCCGCCATACTGCTTTTTGTTGAAGATCACATTAAAACTCTGGCAAGTTTTTTTACCTTCATCCCTTCATCATTTATATTTGATGAGTTTCTCACTGCTTTTTATGTATAGATTTCACAGCTTTACTCTCATCCCAGAAATATTTTACAAGTATTTTACCATCAAGCTTGTTTCTTACCTTACTGGCAAATAGTATGTTCTTGATCTTGTTTTAAGGGGGAAAAAAATCAAGACATTTGTGATATTGATGTTTGAAGAAAAACTTCACTGGAAGCAAAGCTACAAGCTTCAGGGAAAGCCTCTGTGAACGAAGAACACGTCGAAGCTCCTGTAAACCAGGAAATGTTGTTGCTTGACAAATAGACCGGTCACCACAGCTTTGTACAACAACTAGTCTTTCCCTACAGTAACTTCTCATCTCAGTGTGTGTTTTGTTGATTCATTCCTCTACACCTGCTGCTGTTAACTGCCCTGCACACACACACACACACACACACACACACACACACACACACACACACACACACACACACACACACACACACACACACACATACACACACACACACACACACACGACACCCACTAATAGATGGAGCGGGAATCTGACAATCAATAAACTGTTATCAGGCCGCCCAGTGAGTCCAGCGCTGGCTTTGTGCTCCTGTGTTTACATCTGAAACACTCAACCTGTCAACACACACACATCACAGCACACACACACACACACACACACACACACACACACACACATACATACATACATATATATATATATATATATGACACAAGCCGTCAACATGCATTTACAAACGTGTTTAAAACGTGTTTACAAAAGTGTTTTGCGCTCACAACAGTGTACTGAAAAAAAAGAGTTTCTTAATTAAAAACCTCATCCTCTGAGAAAACATCCTCAGTGCATATTGTCTGCACATTCACAAAACAAACGTTTAAACGTTCACATTGGCGTACTTCTCTAAAGTGTGTTTGTGATGTGAGAATGGGACTTTCTGCAGTGTGGATAATTGAAATGAAGGGCTGAGAGAATCTGTGAAAGATTCTTCTGTTCTCTTTCTCAGTGATTACAGGAACAATCTCAAACATGAACGATCTTCTTGTACTTTTGAAAGGGAAGATGATCGGAGAATTAACCCAGCTCACACTCGACTCTCTTCTGCATTGATATTCAGACGTCGACTGTGCTGATCATTCTCAGAGAGAGATTCAATCATGACAATCACGCTCATCTGCCTCACAACACATGCAATATCCCTCCAGACTAGATGACCAATCAGTGTTCTGTGTTTATGTTTGAGAAGGGCGGTGTCATGTGACCAGACTATCCGAACCACAACCGCAAATGTCATTCATCATTCAGACGTCTTTGTGAAAAGATAGTTATTGATGTTTGAAAGTCAAGCATCACTATGACACTGTAAATCCATTGGAGTAGGAAAATACTATTTAATTCAATGTTACTTGACATTTTTTTGCAATTGTTTATGAAAATCCCTAGCAATTTCTTAGTAAATATATAGCTTGAACGGGGCAAATTCACATGCTATTTCAAATGTCTTACTGACTTATTCACCCACAAAAATAAAACAACAGAAATAGCACTGCACCTTGAGTATTCATTTCCATTCAAACATGCCCTCCTTATGTAAATTAGACTCATTACAGACTGCTTTTTATGCAGAAGGCTGAATGTTATTTGTCTAAGTACCTGAGCATTTATCTTTGTGTGCACTTTCTAGCGATCATGACGACGGGAAAGTGTCAGATGATGGAGAAGCGCGCCATAACTCGGCATTATTTCAGAGATTATTCAGGTGTGCGTGCGCCAGCACAGATGTTTGGGCACGTTAGCATCGCTGCCTCATCTGCATATTTCAATTAGTGAATCAGGTGCTAAACGGTCGCAAATAATTGTGCATGCAAATAATTACTTAACTTTACTAAGCAATCCGACACACATTTCCTAGACCTGTCTCTCTCAGGTCCCATGAAAGCACAATTCTCATGAATAGTTCATTGATAATTAAGGTGACTAAACATAAATATATCGCTAGAAATGTAACTGGTTTGTTTACCCAAAGAACAGTTCTTAGTGCAACAGTTTTTATAGTTCACCCCCCAAAAAATGTAATTCTGTCATCATCTGCTCACCCTCAAGTTGTTCCAATCCTGTATGAATTTCATTCTTGTGCTGAAAACAAAAGAGGATATTTTGCTGTCCAAATGGTTTCTGGTCCCATTTTTTATTTATTTTTTCAGTTGAGCCCATCAAGATTTTGCTTTTGATTGGCAACATTCTTCAAAAAATCATGAGGAAAGAAACTCATACAGGTTTGGATTTTTGGGGTGAACAATCCCTTTAAATTATATTTTTCCACTCTCATGGAACCATTAATGGAGAATCTCTATCTTTATCCCTCTGGTGCTCTTTGGTCATTTTTATAACAAAATATTTTACTTTTTTTTTTTTTTCCTTAAACTTGGTAAAGGTTTTGTATGGAGGCTTGTTTCCGCCACAGAATGAAAAATATAAAATGTAATTGCGACTTTTCATCTCACAATTCTGACTTTATTTCTCAGAATTGCGAGATACGTAGTCAGAATTGTGAGATATAAAGTCAGAATTGCAAGATATAAAGTCAGAATTGCAAGATATAAAGTCAGAATTGTGTGATATAAAGTCAGAATTGCGAGATATGTCAGAATTGCAAGATATAAAGTCAGAATTGCGAGATATAAAGTCAGAATTGCAAGATATAAAGTCAGAATTGCTTGATATAAAGTCAGAATTGCGAGATGTAAAGTCAGAATTGCGAAGATGTAAAGTCAGAATTGCGAGATGTAAAGTCAGAAATTGCGAAGATGTAAAGTCAGTAATTGCGAGATATGATGTCAGAATTGCGAGATGTAAAGTCAGAATTGCGAGATATAAAGTCAGAATTGCGAAGATGTAAAGTCAGAATTGCGAGATGTAAAGTCAGAATTGCGAGATATGATGTCAGAATTGCGAGATGTAAAGTCAGAATTGCAGATGTAAAGTCAGAATTGCGAAGATGTAAAGTCAGAATTGCGAGATGTAAAGTCAGAATTGCGAGATATGATGTCAGAATTGCGAGATGTAAAGTCAGAATTGCTTGATATAAAGTAAGAATTGCGAGATGTAAAGTCAGAATTGCGAGATGTAAAGTCAGAATTGCGAAGATGTAAAGTCAGAATTGCGAGATGTAAAGTCAGAATTGCGAGATGTAAAGTCAGAATTGCGAGATGTAAAGTCAGAATTGCGAGATGTAAAGTCAGAATTGCGAGATGTAAAGTCAGATAATTGCGAGATGTAAAGTCAGAATTGTGAGATGTAAAGTCAGAATTGCGAGATGTAAAGTCAGAATTTGCGAGATGTAAAGTCAGAATTGCGAGATGTAAAGTCAGAATTGCGAGATGTAAAGTCAGAATTGCTGAGATAAAAAGTCAGAATTGCGAGATATAAAGTCAGAATTGTGAGATATAAAGTCGCAGTTGTGTGTTATAAAGTCGCAGTTTTGTGTTATAAAGTCAGGATTGCGAGATATAAAGTCAGAATTGCGAGATATAAAGTCAGAATTGTGTGATATAAAGTCAGAATTGCGAGATATAAAGTCAGAATTGCGAGATATAAAGTCAGAATTGCGAGATATAAAGTCAGAATTGCGAGATATAAAGTCAGAATTGCGAGATGTAAAGTCAGAATTGCGAGATGTAAAGTCAGAATTGCGAGATGTAAAGTCAGAATTGCGAGATGTAAAGTCAGAATTGCGAGATATGATGTCAGAATTGCGAGATGTAAAGTCAGAATTGCGAAGATGTAAAGTCAGAATTGCGAGATGTAAAGTCAGAATTGCGAAGATATAATGTCAGAATTGCGAAGATGTAAAGTCAGAATTGCGAGATATAAAGTCAGAATTGCGAGATGTAAAGTCAGAATTGCGAAGATGTAAAGTCAGAATTGCGAGATGTAAAGTCAGAATTGCGAGATGTAAAGTCAGAATTGCGAGATGTAATGTCAGAATTGCGAGATGTAAAGTCAGAATTGCGAGTTGTAAAGTCAGAATTGCGAAGATGTAAAGTCAGAATTGCGAGATGTAAAGTCAGAATTGCGAGATGTAAAGTCAGAATTGCGAGATGTAAAGTCAGAATTGCGAGATGTAAAGTCAGAATTGCGAGATGTAAAGTCAGAATTGCGAAGATGTAAAGTCGGAATTGCGAAGATGTAAAGTCAGAATTGCTAGATAAAAAGTCAGAATTGCGAGATATAAAGTCAGAATTGTGAGATATAAAGTCGCAGTTGTGTGTTATAAAGTCAGCAGTTGTGTGTTATAAAGTCAGGTTTGCGAGATATAAAGTCAGAATTGCGAGATATAAAGTCAGAATTGTGTGATATAAAGTCAGAATTGCGAGATGTAAAGTCAGAATTGGGAGATGTAAAGTCAGAATTGCGAGATGTAAAGTCAGAATTGCGAGATGTAAAGTCAGAATTGCGAGATGTAAAGTCAGAATTGCGAAGATGTAAAGTCAGAATTGCGAGATGTAAAGTCAGAATTGCGAAGATGTAAAGTCAGAATTGCAAGATGTAAAGTCAGAATTGCGAGATGTAAAGTCAGAATTGCGAAGATGTAAAGTCAGAATTGTGAGATGTAAAGTCAGAATTGCGAGATGTAAAGTCAGAATTGCTAGATATAAAGTCAGAATTGCTAGATATAAAGTCAGAATTGCGTGATATAAAGTCAGAATTGCTAGATATAAAGTCAGAATTGCGAGATATAAAGTCAGAATTGTGAGATATAAAGTCAGAATTGCGAGATATAAAGTCAGAATTGCGAGATGTAAAGTCAGAATTGCGAGATGTAAAGTCAGAATTGCGAGATATAAAGTCAGAATTGCGAGATATAAAGTCAGAATTGCGAGATGTAAAGTCAGAATTGCGAGATGTAAAGTCAGAATTGCGAGATAAAAAGTCAGAATTGCGAGATGTAAAGTCAGAATTGCGAGATGTAAAGTCAGAATTGCGAGATGTAAAGTCAGAATTGCGAGATGTAAAGTCAGAATTGCGAGATGTAAAGTCAGAATTGCGAGATGTAAAGTCAGAATTGCGAGATGTAAAGTCAGAATTGTGAGATGTAAAGTCAGAATTGCGAGATGTAAAGTCAGAATTGCTAGATATAAAGTCAGAATTGCTAGATATAAAGTCAGAATTGCGTGATATAAAGTCAGAATTGCTAGATATAAAGTCAGAATTGCGAGATATAAAGTCAGAATTGTGAGATATAAAGTCAGAATTGCGAAGATATAAAGTCAGAATTGCGAGATGTAAAGTCAGAATTGCGAGATGTAAAGTCAGAATTGCGAGATATAAAGTCAGAATTGCGAGATATAAAGTCAGAATTGCGAGATATAAAGTCAGAATTGCGAGATATAAATTCGCAGTTGTGTGTTATAAAGTCAGGATTGCAAGATATAAAGTCAGAGATTGCGAAGATATAAAGTCAGAATTGTGTGATATAAAGCCAGAATTGTGTAATATAAAGTTGCAATTGTGTGTTAAAGTCAGAAATGCATGATATAAAGTCAGAATTGTGAGGAAAAAAAGTCAGAATTATGAGATAAAAAGTCACAATTCTGTCTTTTTAACTGAGAATTGCGACTTTATATCACGCAATTCTGAATTTATAACACACAATTGCGACTTTATATCATGCAATTGTGAGATGAAAAGTCGCAATTATTTATTTGTTTTTTATTCATTGGCGGTTTTGGCACTTGCTATGTGAACACAAAATTAAAAACATGTACATGATTTGAAAAAATGGTCCTGAAAAAATATTCGCACTTGTGCTCCTCGCGCATTAGAAATGAATGGGAGACGAATTTTATCTAGTGGAAACTTTTGTTTCTGCAGCCAAACAAAATCTGACTGAAAGCTAATTTTATGAGATATCAACCTCAAATTTGGAACATAACTTGAAGATGTTTATGGCTTTGATTTTCTCAAATTTTTAGAGTAAAAATGATTTTGCATATATATATTTCATATAAAAATTGAAGAGTATTTTTGTGCTATTTACATAACAATAAACAGCCCGTTCTCATCTCAAGGCGTCATATGCAACTCTTTTGCCAATGTGTAGACATCCAGCGCACATGGCACCCTTTAGCGTCAATATGAGACGCAGAAATACATGGGGCAGAAGGGGCCTCCTAGTGGGCTAACCCTAACCCTACCTCAGACCTAAACCTACCCAGAACCGAAACCGAAAGCGTCGTATATGATGCCTTGGGATGAGAATGTGTTGCAATAAATGTTAAATTCTTTTAAAAACTTTTTCCGCTTCAGCAATAATCCGCCAAGTGTCAAAACTTCAGTCTGTCGCTCCAAAGCATTTAAGATTTATGACCGTTTAAGTTGGAAATTTAATTTCCAGGTCAAAAAGTGTATAAATGGATTTTATATACAACGTAAATACATAATTTAGTGTAAAAAAATCCCCTAAAAATTCTAAATATTAAAAACCATATCAAACTAAAATATAGTACATTTATTTCATTGACAAAAAATAAATAAATAATTAAAAACGTGGTCATTTTTGAGCTCCAGAGGTTACGAGTGACCTCACCTCACAGTGCACTGTTTGAGAGACTTGTGGACTTGTTTTCTAGCAGAAGTTTTGGCTGAATGTGCCCTGAGGTCGCAGTGGTGGTCTTAGTTAATGTCAGAACGGACGGCGTTTATATAATGTGAGCTTTTAAGGATTACACCACTGTCGCTCTTTTCTGCGCGACTCCCTTTGAAAGGAATCAATTAGTCACATTAACTTGATGACAATGGGATGAGATCCGTAGGCATCTAAACAATGCCTTTGTGATTCCACAGGGGATTCGTCTGAAATGTTCGTCCAGGCCTGGAGTGATTGCTGAGTTGGACAAGCAATGTTTAGCAGCTTCTTAACAGTCTCGAGAATGGCCGCGATAAACAAACGCATTAGCGGCTTGGCAGAGTTGGAGAGCTTTCGCTGGAACCTTTAAGACTCATGTTCCCCCATTGTCTCGCTGCCCACATTGAATGGATTACAAATCAAGTCTTTAGCTTCTTAAGTAAATCACAGCGGAGTGCGGGTGGGAATTGTCAGAGAGCACATGCCACGATTGCAAAGAGGATGACATCTCTGCAGAATTGCTAATAGTGTTGTAAAAGGAGCATTTGTGTTCTGGACCAGATCCTTCAGCTCGGAGCAGAGAAAGAGTTTAGAAAGACGAGAGATGGTCGCACCGAAGGAGAGCACATCATTTCCACAGAAGCAGAGCTCAGCTATAAGCGCCTAATCTTCAATGCTCAGGGAATACAAATGATCTGGTAATCGTCCTGCAACCTTGACACGCAGGAGGAAGGTCACGGTGTTGCTGTTGCTTTATGAAGCTTCAGTAAATAATTTGTAAGCCAAACGACATGGATGGGCTGCACATATTCATTCTGCCCTGTTGATCAGATTTTATTACATCTAGCCAGTAGTGTTGTCACGATACCAAAATTATTGTTTCGATACCGATACCTAGTCAAGTATTGCGATTTCGATACTTTTTCGATACTTTTCCTGAAAAGGAAAGTATTTCTTACAAGGCGTTTCACATGCACCTCCTTTGCATAGGTCTGTGCTCTTTAATGCTGTAATAACCTATTATAAATAAATCATTGACATGCACATGCTCTGATTATAATCATATAGCCGATAGATAATTTTGCTGATGTTTTGTATCCTTTATTTTAGCAGCTTGCAAATTATTTATGCAATCTATGAAAGTTGGGGGGAAAGTTGTACACCTAATACAAAAATAAATGAAACATCTCCAGTTAACTAGCAGATAATTCATTTAGTTCGCTATTAAATAAGAGATCTAGCGCTAAAATCTGTTGTTGTTGTTTTTTAAATCAAGCAGAGCGCTCTTTTCGCTGCTATCAGTTGCATGGATACAGTGTCTTTTGCGGCTCGCGCAGTCGCGCACCGTCTTCACACGGACGCGGCTTCAAACTATCGCCGTTGCAGAGACTATTGTGTACAGGCCATGTAATGCTGCAATGTATAACTATCAGACCGGCCCTCGCCACCTCGAAACACTACCGGCCCACCGGTCTCTCCGGACTGCCACTGACAGGTGGCCACTGTATCACGTGTGCTCGCGCATGCAGCCGTCTCGCGGTAGTGTATGTCTCATGACAGCTGCAGCTTCTTTGCTGCGTGCGTGAGGAGAAACACAGACGTTCATATAGGGAGAGACTGGAAGTGTGCGTGGCACACACCAATATGAAAAACATCTCTTACAAATCTGGAACGCGGTCATTCATAAAAGTATCGATACTAATAAATTTAGGTATCGCAAGGTTTTTAATTTCCGAGTATCGCGATACTTTTGAAGTATCGGTGCACCGTGCAACACTGCTAGCCAGGCAAACGTCACCATTACTGCTAGTCATACTCTAACCGAAGAGTATTAAAGGCCTTGGAGCGTGCAGCTTTGTTTGATGCGCTGACGTCATTTCCACTGAAACAGGAAGCTCAGGTGGGACATATTGATTGGCTCCTCCCCCTTTTCAAATAGCCAATAGCGTTTAGTTTACCTCAAAGACTGCAAGCCGTACTTGACAGCAACATTTGGCCAGGTGATGTTAATAGCATAAGGGGCGGAGCTTCAGATTCTAGAGAGCGTTTGATTGGACAGAAGATGTGATGAGAAGCTGAAGTCCGTGGTGATGTGAGAGACTAAGTTTTTAGTGCTTATATCTCCTGAATATGAATTTTGTCGTTGTTTTGGAACACACCAGTTTATTCATAACCTTAAGGCCCTGTTTACACGAAGGGAAAACACAGATATTTCCCTGCGGATTGGCCCCTCGTTTACACGAAACCCTGTTTTTATCACAGAAAACTATTATTTCTAAAAACTCCGGCCAAAATGGAGATTTCTGAAAACGCCGGTTATGTGTTGTCGTGTGAACTGGGAAAAACAGCGTTTTAGGTTCTCTCTTGTCGATTCTGAGTATTTTGATTGGCTTGCATGGCTTTATCCTTCTCCCTGCACTACCGCTAATAGGTTTGGCATAGTTATGATGGCGCCCGACAGCGTATTTATGCGGGTGTGTGAACACTGTTAATTTTGAAAACGGAGAGGCGGAAAATATTCGTTTAGCTAAATACCCAGCTTTGTGTCAACGTGGCCTAAGACTAACATATACTATTTTGATTTCAGAGGGCCTTTAAAGTTGAGCATGTGTCGTTCTGCCTATAAATCGTGTGTAACTACCTGTTCATTAAACCAGACAATCACAATCGAGTATTTGGACAGACCATGGTATTAAACAGTGTATATGACTGTCAAGGTTGGGTCTCATTTACAAAAGGATACTTTTGACTTTTGCCAGTGGTTTTAATTAAAATACCTCAGCAAAAACATCTAATATAAATGTCAAACATTACTGAAGACAAGTAAATAGTCAATAATTAAATAAGAACAAGTATATAACTTGTAATAGCACAAACAAATGCAAATGAACAAATCAATTGAAATAAAAAAATAACACTGCATAGTTTTCTTTTTATAAATAAAATATAGATGAATCCTTATCAAAGTTACAAAAATGATTAAGTCAAGAGTGATTTTCTCTTTGATTAACATTGAAAACAGACAGACGCAGGTTTATTAGGCTGCTGTCACTTTAAGAGCGAATGCACGGCTCCAATACACTGATACACGTGTTTTCTTTCTCAACTGCTTAAGCCCAAATTGATTGTGTTCGGATATTTCATCATAATTCGGTGTGTATTTGTCCATTAAAGCGAAAGAGAACCGTGTATTTGTGTGTTTTTGTGTTTTGGTTTGCGTGTCTTATCTGCGGAAAATCTGGGGAATTTGGAACCGGATCTAAAATGGAACGTGTTCTCGATGCCCAACCCTAACGCAGTGTAGTTATTTTTGCTGGAAAAGTGTTGTTATATGACATAATCATGTCATAACGTCCATGATAATTGAGTTATGCTGCGGTCTACACTGAAGTCCTCATCTGTACACAGTTTAGTTTAACGCTTGGTGCTGCATCGCCTCATGGTGAGCGCCGTCATACGGCCAGCTTTTACTGCATGCGGTGAACAGAGCGGCCGGTGGCGATCCGGGTTTGATGCCACTCCAGCGGCCTCAGTCAGTGGTCCAGAATTAATTGGGAATCATTTCCTACCTACCAGCTGTCGCCCGAAGAAAGTACTAAAGCTGGCATGGATGATGCACAGGCTGAGATTCGGGCGCGTGACCCCAGCAGGAGTTCCCCCGACTGCGTTCCTGCGGCTCTGGAAAAAGTGAACCAGACTTCAGCAGCTTTCCCAGCGCCAACTCAGAAAATCCACGGGGAGTGGGCTTTTAGACTTGGCTGGAGAAACTTTAACATATTCTCTGGGATAGTGTGTTTCCAAAATGCTTAGCAAACAATGTTTTTCCATCATTGTTTTACCACAATCATAGCAGAGCATATATAAACTCATTTTACTTTCATAATGTGACATCAAAACAGGATATTAGTGGAAATGGTGGACATTGTCTGTGTATGAAAGGTGTCAGAAAATAAATGTGCACAAAACAATGCAGATTTTAACTTTGAGCGTTCTCTCTCTCCAGATGAGGGTCCGTGCCGGAGGACGTACTGTGGCCGGGGTCGGGAGTGTGTAATCAGGAACGTGACTGGCCGGGTCGAGTGTGTGTGCCAGGAAAAGTGCCACACTTCGTTTGTTCCCGTGTGTGGCTCTGATGGACGTTTTTACGAGAACCACTGCGAGCTGTACCGCACCGCATGCCTGCAGCACAGGAGGATCTATGTGGTCCACAGCAAAGACTGCTTCTTCAGAGGTGAGCGGCACGATCCTCGCTGTAGTGCTAAAACACACCGGTCCAATGCTCACGATCCTCACTGTAGTGTTGAAACACACCGGTCCAATGCTCATGTGTGAGAAATAACATTCTGTTTACATGCCGGTCAACGCCTCTGCTGTTTTTCAGTGGATCATTTTAAATGAAAAGAGGTGTTCAAATTAAGCTTTATCGACAGCATCTGTGATTTACCTAAATGTATGGGAAAATTAAACTGTTGAAACAGCATATCTGTTCAAATATTGATTCAATTTTGCACTTTGATATTTAATCCTAAAGTGCCCCAGTTATGCTTTTTCAGAGATTCCTTGTCATTTGGTGTGAAATATAGCTGTTTGTGAATGTAAAAGGTCTGCAAAGTTTCATAGATCAAAGTCCAGATTAAATAAAGTTATTATCTCCCAAAAGGAAGAAGTGAAACCAGTCGTTAGTAATTCCAGCCTCACTTCATGCTTGAACCTACATGGGTTTTTAACAAATTTGCATAATGCCTGTTATAGAGCTGCATGATTAATCGGTAATATTGCAATCTCGATTCAAAAACTCACATTATCTCAAAAACAACAATCCGTTTGTGTTTAATAAACCATTGACAAGGATGATCAAACGCTTTGGCAAAAAGAGAGCATTTGTCATGTATAAGTAACAGCTTCACAAACAGTCATTATCATTAGTAGCAGATCTAACGCCTGCGTATCATCTTCATTGGCTGGCTGTGAACAGTGTCTCATTTGCTCTTCTCTCAAACGCTGTAGCTAGAGCTGAGGCATACATTAGTTTGATTTGTGTTGTCGAATTGTGGAGAAGATGATGTTTTTTTGCTGTCAAAGCAAATCAACACTGAGGAACATCCAGAGCTGAAATTAAGATATGCTTATGGGTGTTTGGTAAGTGGACCAATCACAACAGACTGGGCCATCTGACCAATCAGAGCAGAGTAGACCAATCACAACACACTGGACCAATCAGAGCAGAGTAGACCAATAACAACACACTGGACCAATCAGAGCAGAGTTGACCAATAACAACACACTGGACCAATCAGAGCAGAGTAGACCAATCACAACACACTGGACCAATCAGAGCAGAGTAGACCAATCACAACACACTGGACCAATCAGAGCAGAGTAGACCAATAACAACACACTGGACCAATCAGAGCAGAGTAGACCAATAACAACACACTGGACCAATCAGAGCAGAGTAGACCAATAACAACACACTGGACCAATCAGAGCAGAGTAGACCAATAACAACACACTGGACCAATCAGAGCAGAGTAGACCAATCACAACACACTGGACCAATCAGAGCAGAGTAGACCAATCACAACACACTGGACCAATCAGAGCAGAGTAGACCAATAACAACACACTGGACCAATCAGAGCAGAGTTGACCAATCACAACAAACTGGGCCCGCTGACCAATCAGAGCAGAGTTGACAAATCACAACACACTGGACCAATCAGAGCAGATTAGACCAATCACAACAGACTGGGCCCACTGACCAATCAGAGCAGAGTAGACCAATCACAACACACTGGACCAATCAGAGCAGAGTTGACCAATCACAACAGACTGGGCCATCTGACCAATCAGAGTAGAGTAGACCAATCACAACAGACTGGGTCATCTGACCAATCAGAGCAGACTGCGTCATCTGACCAATCAGAGCAGAGTAGACCAATCACAACACACTGGACCAATCAGAGCAGAGTTGACCAATCACAACAGACTGGGTCATCTGACCAATCAGAGTAGAGTAGACCAATCACAACAGACTGGGTCATCTGACCAATCAGAGCAGAGTAGACCAATCACAACAGACTGGGTCATCTGACCAATCAGAGCAGAGTAGACCAATCACAACAGACTGGGTTATCTGACCAATCAGAGCAGAGTAGACCAATCATTCACAACAGACTGGACCATCTGACCAATCAGAGCAGAGTAGACCAATCACAACAGACTGGGTCATCTGACCAATCAGAGCAGAGTAGACCAATCACAACAGACTGGGCCATCTGACCAATCAGAGCAGACTGCGTCATCTGACCAATCAGAGTAGAGTAGACCGATCGTCATTTTCAGGAATATAATCAAACATAAATTTGTATCCATTGTTGACGAAGTATAGCGTCCGTGGGAAGGCCGAAACACAGAAGACCTGGCTGCTGGATGAACACACATACGCAACACACTTCGACGAGCCCGCAGAAATATGCGCATGCCCTTTTCTGCATATTCCGGAAGGAGGGTTGATGCAAATGTGTAGGTTAGTGACGTCTAAAACCCAGCTGTAGTCCCAATCGAGTCGTTTTTGTTGGCAATTATACTTCCTGATTTTTAAAAGACGATATCTCTGCTTACATTGAACTTTCAGCGCTGCAACTTTGCAGATACTGTTCATGCACCATCAGCAACATTACACACTATTTAAAATCAAAATAGTGAAATCGCAGTCAACCCCCCTTTAATAGGAGCACTATATACATGGAATACACAGAATGACAGAAACAATCATAAAACATGCATCAGCTCAAGCTGTGAGGTTCTCGGCCATAAAAAATGCAGATATGCGTATGTACACGGCTTGCTGAAAACCCCAGAATGCGGTATGTTTTGCATGCTGGGACCCGCATGGGCAGTGGGAGTGCTGGAGGAGCTGATGTCCTGCTCAGTTTCGCTGGAGAACAGCGTGATGTGCGTCTCCAGCTAGACCAGCACTGTACGAGCCCACACCGGCAGAAACAGGACCTCATGCTGGTTTCAAAGCAAAAACATCTAATCCAGTGTTTTCTGTGAATCTTGATCATCTCTAGACTGCATATAAGACATGACATGTATCCATGAGCTGTAGTTTGTGTGATCTGTTGTGGTGCTGTGATGGGAATATTCCTCGTGATAAGACGGTCAAGGTTTATGGTCTCTAACTAAATGAAGGTCACTCTAAAGCACTTGACAATGTTCCACCTCATAAATAATAATAAAGCGCTGTGCCTTTGTGCGGTCTGATGAGATCCTGCAGTTTGAGCTATAAAGTATTTCACATCATGAAGGGAAAGAATAACCTCAACAAACAGCACAAGGAGATGCAGCTTTAATCCAGTTTACAGAGGGCAGGGAGAACAGGAGACGTGAGCAACGTCACTTTGAATGTCACGGTGGACTCGAGACTTCGGTGTGTGTGTGAAGGAGTTTAGACTTTATGGCATGTGTCAGGGGTTCTGCTGCATGGTTTTAGGGGGATTTTTAATCCTAAAGGGTTTTAGAAGAACTTTTTGGAATTATAAGTTTTAGTTTTCTGTTTTAAAGTATATATTGTGTGTATTTTGAAGCCATAACATGACTGTGGATTGCAAAATGATTGTGAAGGAAGTTTAATGAGTTAATATGCAGATCTCTGACCTTTGATTGCAGACGTTAATTATCTAGGGAAATCTGAGCTAGAGGTTTTCTGGGGTCTTAAAATCTGTATCCGAGTCACTTCTTCCTCTCGACATACATAGATTCATTTTCAAGAAGAGAAACACCAGACCCGAGGCAAACCCGATAAATTTAGTCCATTTTATTTAACCCAACTAGACCTGAATGAAAACAGCCGAGATGTTAACTAAGACCAAACTCAGAAACAACAAATAAATAAAAAAATCAATTAAATTAAAGTCGTGTCGCATCTAATGTGGACAGACACTATATCGGACGCAGTGTGCAAGGACCGTTATTTTACAGTAAATGACCACACACACACAGTTCAGCCCTTTACAAAGGTTATTACTAAAGAAATAAAAGGGTTTGATATCTGTTGGTCTCGCACAGACATACGGACACTTATGAGGGCATCTCTTTGTTCATGCCTGTCACTGAAATGAAAGACGCCTCCTCGGGTCACTGTTCAACTCCCTGTTTGATCTCAACTCTCTCTTACAACACACATAAAGCAGCAACCACACACACTGCGGTGGAGAGGCATCTTTCTTCTCTGTAGCGCCACAACAAAGTGTGCGAGTGTTTGACTGATGCCCGCCGCACAGCGGGACGCCCGCCGCCAGAACACCGAGAGCTGTAGAGATGAGTCTCTGGCGGGTCGAGGGGCGCTGGGAGGTGTTTCCGTCGTGTCAGAGACAGAACTCCTAATGATCGCTCACAGTCGTGGAGGTGTGTAACGCTACGTGTATTCACGATACAAATGACTTCCCAGTGCTGAGACATTACTTAATATAGACATTACTCTCATATATAGCTCATGAAATCCTGTCAGGAGCATTTCCAGCTCTTCTCAGAATTAAAAAAACAGATAAAATATAAAACAAATATATACTCACCTAAAGGATTATTAGGAACACATACTAATACTGTGTTTGACCCTCTTTGGCCTTCAGAACTGCCTTAATTCTACGTGGCATTGATTCAACAAGGTGCTGAAAGCATTCTTTAGAAATGTTGGCCCATATTGATAGGATAGCATCTTGCAGTTGATGGAGATTTGTGGGATGCACATCCAGGGCACGAAGCTCCCGTTCCCACCACATCCCAAAGATGATCTATTGGGTTGAGATCTGGTGACTGTGAGGCCATTTTAGTACAGTCAACTCATTGTCATGTTCAAGAAACCAATTTGGTGGCCATAAAGGGATGGACATGGTCAGAAACAATGCTCAGGTAGGCCGTGGAATTTAAACGATGCCCAATTGGCATTAAGGGGCCTTAAGTGTGCCAAGAAAACATCCCCCACACCAATACACCACCACCACCAGCCTGCACAGTGGTAACAAGGCATGATGATCCATGTTCTCATTCTGTTTACGCCAAATTCTGACTCTACCATCTGAATGTATCAAGGTTGTGTGTGTTGTGTCCTTCACAAATGCTTTGCTGCATACCTCGGTTGTAACGAGTGGTTATTTCAGTCAAAGTTGCTCTTCTATCAGCTTGAATCAGTCAGCCCATTCTCCTCTGACCTCTAGCATCAACAAGGCATTTTCGCCCACAGGACTGCCACATACTGGATGCTTTTCCCTTTCACACCATTCTTTGTAAACCCTAGAAATGGTTGTGTGTGAAAATCCCAGTAACTGAGCAGATTGTGAAATACTCAGACACCAACAATCATGTCACGCTCAAAATTGCTTAAATCACCTTTCTTTCCCATTCTGACATTCAGTTTGGAGTTCAGGAGTTTGTCTTGACCAGGGCTACACCCTAAATGCATTGAAGCAACTGCCATGTGATTGGTTGATTAGATAATTGCATTAATGAGAAACTGAAAAGGTGTTCCTAATGATCCTTTAGGTGAGTGTATGTGATTGATCAGCTCAGGTTAAGTGTAATTCATGCTGTCTTCAATTTGAACATTTCCCATTTCCCACTTCTGAAGTCATAATTACTGATTTGTCAGGTCCAGGTTTGTTGTTGGAAAGAATAAGGAGAATAAAGAGAATATTTTTTTGTAAATATCAGTCGAAAATAAAAAAAATAAACAAAGTTTACATACAGGTGAAACTGTAAAAATTTGAATATGGTGCAAAAGTTAATTTCAGTAATTCAACTTAAAAGGTGAAACTAATATATTATATAGACTCATTACATGTAAAGTGAGATATTTCAAGCCTTTATTTGTAACAATTTTGATGATTATGGCTTACAGATATGAAAACCTTTTCATAATATTCTAATTTTGACTTTGGGGTTTTCAAACACTTTAACCCATAATGGCATTCACATGCGCATAAAGATCTGATTCTATATTTGGCTGTGTTTACACTTGGCATTAATATGCGACCTGTATCCGGATGTTGTCCACATACACATTGAAAAGACAAGTGTAAACGCGCTTCTGATCGGAATGTTATCCGATCGGCGTGTCCAGGTTCGGAGGTAGTCGAGGACGCTTTGTGATCGGATCTCAGTGTAATGTAAACGCAATCCAGCCATCGTGTCTGCATTCACAGGTGGACGTAATTTAAATCCCACCCAGTCTCCCCGCGTGGCTGTGAGAAAAATAATGGCCAGACGCAGTTTAGACAAGAAATAAAAACTTATTTGAATCTTACAATAAACGTTTATCTTTAAAACAGTTAATTTAGGCTTACACGATACTATGTGTGTCATTTTTCATTTTAATTGTGCAACATTATCTGAACGAGGCGATCGCCTGTACATTCACAGTCAGTCATGAGATCTTAAATAAGAGCTGCATGCTGCTTTGCCAGAGGAATAATCGCAATCTGATTTTTTAAATGTTGAATGTTTTTATTGAATGTCTTTGCATGTTAACCAATCTCCCATTTCTGTCAATATAGTCATTGCACGCTATAACCTTAAAACCAGATGATCGATGATATGACTTGTTTTATGATCAACCCAGTTATTTTGTATGATCAACTCTGGAAGTAGGCTATAACTTCGTTAACATTTTTTTTTATCTAATTACTGGAGATTGCAAAGCGAATGAGTGAAAGCAACTGGGACATTGTTTTATTTGCATCATTTTTACTCTTAATCTGGTGTCGTGCAACATATCTAATTTAAATATTATGCAGGAAACAGAAATCCGATCTGTTATCCAGATACAGAGGCTACTTAATGTGACCAAATGTAAACTCACCATGTCCTGATTGGCTAATGATCCGATCTTGCTTGATCAGATCACGGTGATCGCATGTTAATGCCAAGTGTAAACGCAGCCTTTATGTGTGTTTGAACCAAGCGTGCCAGCACAAGCCCCCAAAAGTGAAGCCAAAACGTCTTGATCGCCCCCCTGTGACCGGTCCCAGTATAGGTCATAAACCCCGCCTCCCCATGTTATTCAATGGGACGCGAGACCAACTAAACAATTAAATTACACTTCACATATCCTTTTTCCAAAGATAGTTTGTGTCATTTACTGTAGTTTCTATCACGTTGATGTAATTTCAAGTGTTCGTTTTTAAAATAAGTTTGTTTTTTTGTTAGTTATGTGATGATAAAAACGGTGCTCTGACGTCATGATTGAGAGCTGTGATTGACAGGTTCTCTGTGCGAGGTAGTCACTGAAGCACCAGCGGACTTTTTTCATAATGTTGACTATGTGGCTAGTAGTTGTATTTACCTTATTTTAACGAGGTTCTGCAATCAGCAGACATCATTGGAGAAGAACGAAGCAGCCAGAGGCCACTTAATGAAAGTGCGGGGCGTGTGCTTTGCGTTTGATTCAGCGCGAATGAGGGCGCGGCCTTGATTTCACGGCTTTACTTCCTGCTCACGACTGCGCATGACTGGTCCCGAAACACGCAAGTGCGCAGACTCAGGTCCCAGGATGTCAGCGTCATATCGAGACACTGGCGGCTTCAGTTCTCTCTGATAGAAAAGAGCGAAGGGGCGTCGTCCATCTTTTTTTACAGTCTATGGTTTGAACACATGTGTGCAGTTTTGTCATTCCCTACAAACCATGCCTAAGCAAATTACTTGTCTTGCCTGTAAATTTCAAATAGCAAATACTTTAATGTGATGAATCTCTCAGGAGCAATAAAGTTAATGAAGTGTCCACGTGACCGGACGGACTGAAGAGTGTATTCACCATCAGGAAAGAAGGACAGCAGCGCTTTAGGCTCATTTATAACAAACACAAATCACACACTGCACCTGCATACTTAAGACACAATCTTTAACATTTACTGAGGCGACACGTGACGATGTCCGTGTTAATGTCTGAAGTACAGCTCTGCTGAGAGAGTGAGTTTGAGCAGTCGTCGTACGGGCAGCTCATGTTGCATTTATGTCTGTTTCAGTATGGACATTGACAACCTTTAGTTCTCATTATCATTTTTTTTTTTTCAATTTCAAATGATGGTACAACGACGAACACACAGGTCCAGTGAAGTTGATGTGCAGTTTCTCCTCTTTCGCGGGTGTGTTGGCACAAGCGGAGCAGAACAGAAGATGATCACTTGCACTTAGACTCAGAGCTGTTTTATGGCTTCAAGACTTACAACACAGAGCACGAAGTGTATTAACTTTACTTTTTATGATACGCTTTAAATCATTTGTGGAGGAGAGGTGGGACTGTTGCACTGGCGCTCGTTGATCATAGCACCTTACAAATGCTTCATTTCAAAATATTGGGAAAAATGTACTTTTTAGAATTAATGTGTGATTTTTTTTTTTTTGTTGTTATACTTGAACAGGGTTGGTCCCACTCCAATTTAGTATAAAAACAGATTTTTCTATAAAACTGACATGTTTCGATGTCTTGATTCTGTTCTTTTCATAAGTCACATGTACTCCTTCGTTTGAATTTCCCGCCACTTTTTAGTTACCATGGTTGCAGTAATTATTAGTTTTTGTTTATCAGCTGTGTGTCATCAATCACAGCTCACTAAGAGACGTGAGAACAATCGACTAATTTAAGTTATGTGCAACTGCAAATTTAAGAGTTTTAGCACAAAAATTTACTAAAAGGTATTACAGTAACAACAAATAATCCTGTAAAATATCTTTACAAAAGCCTTTTAAATGAATAAAACCATACACTTACATTTGTAAAAGTTGCCGCCTCTTGTGTTGCCATCCGCCATCTCTTGCATTGGATCTTGGGAAACGGCGCTTCAACATTGGATGTACACTCAAAATCAGAGAGGATTGTGGGTAAAAGTAGTGAAGGAATGTAGGGAATGATGTCGTTCGCTTAAAATTGGGACACAACTACAAAATGGCTGACACCCTAAATAGGTGGTTTGCAGTCACGTGATTGTATTTACGCGCGGACTGCAGGTGGAGGGCAAGGAGTGAAGAGCGCAATGGACGAGATGGAGGAAAATCCATACTGTACTACTTTAGACGCTATTACAAGAGAAATATATAAACAGAAAATCGAAATTGGACGTGATCCTTACGTTATGAAGAGGACCGATTTTCAACTGAATTGAGAGATTTGCCTGCCATCGAGGCTGTAGATATCAGCAACTAAAGCCCTATTCGCACGGGATTAGTATTACCTGGGGACCACATGTGAATTTGAAATTACCCACCCACATCTGAGTTTCGTGTGGCGCATTCGCACGGGATAAGCGAAGCCTGTGATCTAATCGTTCTTTTTGTTTTTGCTCTTATGGTTTTCAGCTTTCTCTTTCTGCAAATTGTATGAGTTAGTTGTACTAGCGATATGACCCCGCACCCAAAATACTATTAAAACACTCCAACTCAGCCTCTATTATCCGCGAAAGATGGATAAAAAGGCGCAGATGAAACAAAAACCTTGAAAAAATGATATATGATCCGGCCAAATCACAGAGATGTCGATTCGCACGGGACTAATATTATCACAGGACCTCGGTGTTCGGCGAAATATAGTAGGTAATTTGCGGGGGAATTATTACTTTACAAATTACAGACATGGCCGATTCGCACAGGATTAAGATAACAGACAAACTCCGCAATTATTACAAATTACTACAGGTCACCAGATAATACTAATCCCGTGCGAATAGGGCTTTACAGACATGCTTTGACTTTACAAAGTTCAGAAACTGGCACGTTACACAAACAGCCACATAAGTGTATTTAAACACCTGAATAATGTAATTATAAGCCACATAAATAATGTATTAACTCACATTTGACGAAGTGATCACTGCACACTGTACAAACACACGGGCATTTTCCCATTCGGCTCCTCCGCAGACGCAAATTAGGTTTACAAGGCATTTTTTACCGGTGTTTTTCTGTCAATTTCTTGTATTTTCCCCCCTTATGAACAACAACTTTTGGCACACAATAAAAAAAATCTTTGTGGTTTGATCGATTTGAGCAACCATAAACGACGCAAAACATAGGCATTTGAGTGTGTTATAGTGCTTCCTAATATAGAAATTCACTTCCTGCCCTCCATCTGATCTTCGCGCCATGGCAACGCAGTGTCGTGACGTCACGTGAAAACAAGCTATAGTGCACCATATGGAGCGATTTCAGACACAGCCCTGGTTTGTCAGTTGTCGTTGACACGTGATCAGTTTGGTTATGATTATCTCTTTTAATAAAGTCATTTTGTGAATTCTTCATATGTTCTAAAAATGCTGGGTTGTTACAACCCAACTTTGGGTCAAATATAGGCAAACCAAGCCATTGTTTTTTATTTTTTTATTTTAAACCCAACTGTTTTTGGTTTGTCGATATTTGACCCAAATTTGGGTTAAAATAACCCATATTTTTTTTAGATCTGGATTTTCTGTCTTCACACCACGCTTAGCCTTTGTGACATTAGTGTAGAGTGTATATATTTTATAAATATATATTATCTATAAATATAATATTTATTAAAATTGGTGTCATGACATTGTGCGTCAAACTTTTTTAGTTAGCAAAAAAGCAGTTTATACACCCAGTGTATTATTTGTGGTCTATTCCATGTAGATTAATTAGCATTTGGAAGGACATCTGATGTTCTTTCTCATTAAAACTCTATTTGTGATTATCAAGTTTGTAATAATTGTCATTGGTTCACAATTTATAACCATTTATGATTTATAGCCGTTTACACCTGGTGTTGTCCAATCGACCAAACCACGAGTGTATGATGGTAAACACTAAACACGCTTTGAGCTCGTCCACTTTCAGTTGAAAACACATTCGAGCGGATCGCTGTCGTAGTGTAAACGCTCATGTGACCGAATGTGTTCAAACAGACACTAAAAGAGCGTCTTCTCTCCGTCTCCTGAATAATGAGTGAACATTATAGAGATCTAGCCAGACGAGGTTTAAACTTTATCAGCTGAAGACACAAGTTTGCTTTAAAGAGGGAAATCGTACCAAACACAGTGATCCTGATTTCTAACACACACACTCGCAGCGTTCGGCTGGTCTTGCGTCTATAAGAGAAGAAACACAAGATTATGCTCTCCGCCACATTCACATGCAAATCTCAATGTTTTTGGAGCCACGCCAGCATCATGGCAATGGATTTTCTCTCTTCGACACACACTTGTGGAGGCAGCTCTGATTAATAAGTAAAACTGCATGTGAAGAATTTGCATCAAAAGGACAAATTAGGACAACTGCTTTTTTATTAGGCTTTGTTGTGTATTATCATCATATGAGGCTTTAAGAGACAGAGCATGCTCAGTTCAGACTGCGGCTTTTAACACACGCCAATCAGCTCAAACACAAAATAATCTGGTCTGAAAGCGCATCCACGCATCCGCTTTGGAGACGTTGACAGTGCTTGTATAATGCGGTTATCTCTCTCTATGCCTCTCACTCGTGACGTATTGCTCTGGGTTTCAAGCGATGGCTTTCATCCAAATGAGCTCTAATACTTTCTAGTCCCGGGCTATTTAATTAGAAACACTAAATCACGACTTTTAACGGTGAAATTAAAATGCTATTTTTAACCGGAAAGGGGAAATTGTTTCAACGCTGAAAGTCGTCAATTAAACAGCTTGTGAACAATATGTCACTTAACGCTGTATTTAGCTCAGTAAAGTTAACTAGTGTTCACTGTTCATTGTTAGTTATACAAACTCAAAGTGCTGATCATAAAGCCGCCTATCAGCACTAAATCTACAAATTATTTTTCGCTGCTTTTTGCGTTTTAACAGTCAAATACACAAAATAATGTCAATAATGCTGATCTTGACGAGTATTCACGTAACCACAGTCAGTTATGTTTTAAGTAAACAGTTGAGAAAGAAAACGCATGTGTAAGAGTATAATGGATCCGTTCGTTGGGTCTTAAGTGACAGCAGCCTTATAAACCTGCTACCAAATTCTGAGATAATATTACAAATATATATATGGCCGTTTCCCCCATGGTATCGATGTGAAAACTGTGGGATGAGAAAACCACCACCCACAGTGGCTGATGAGCAGAAGACTGAATAACAAGCCCTGTATGTATCGCATGTTATGTGTTTCAGTCTCTACATCGCTCCCATTCTTCCATTTATGATATACAGTAGTTTCCTCAACTCTTACTCTAACATGAGGAAAATAGTCAAATAAAAAGTGCAGGTGTGCAAACATTTGACTGGTATTGTACATCCGTTAGGGTGTGAACCTACACTGGTTTCATGGCTCGCACCGCATCCTCAATTTACAATTTTACTTTAAAAGTGATGTGTGTGCACGCGTGTGTTTTTTCGGGAAGTCGCAGTGACGGTGACATTCCAGTTAAAGTTTCAAGGGACTAAAGCCTCACTATGTCATTAACAAAATACGGTTTCTATCAAATCAAATTTGTTTTAAAGAAATGTTTGGCTGCAGATTGCGGTGACGTTGGAGCTCATCTGCGTACTCTGAAAGCAGTCACTGTACAGATCCACTTTTGCGACACGATTGTCGCTGTGATGTCACGACACCTCCCCACGTTTGTACGTTAATGGGAGTTCCTCAAGTTTACCGCTGATGGGTGTGGTTTTTGTAGTATGATGTCTAGAACAAATGGGACCCGCAGAGACTTCCGCAGTCTCCATGTGTTTTACTTCTAGTAAATAGTCGCGTCACATTCAACGGATTCATTTGCATAAAGATGGGCATCGGACAGCTTTTTCGACGCGCAGCATTTTTCCAAATGCAGCGCCGCTTTCCCGGGATACTTTGCGGGGCGTTACAGTCGCGTGACGCCACCCATAGGAATAAAGTGGAGTGCGGCGCGACAGAAGTGTTGCATGGACAAGTGGATCTGCACCGTTACGATGCAGATTCACTTGTCCGACACGGCTGTCGCGTGGTGTCACGAAGCCTCACTAACATTTGTATGTTGATGGGCGTTCCTCTGTTTGCCGCTGATGGGTGTGGTTTTGACCGAGCGGGAATGTGAGGACCTGCAAGAGACTTACCCCCGTCTCCATATGTTCTACTTCGATTGGATAGACGCGTCGCGTTCAGTGGACTTCATTTGCATACAGATGGGCTTAGGCCAGCTTTTTGTCTCGCAACAATTTTCTAAATGAAGCGCCACCTTCGCGGATGCTTTGCGGGCGTTTAAAGTCGCGTGATGTCAACTATAGGAAATAAGTGGATCAGCACTGTTAGACTCTGCAGGCCTTAACAGCTCACGGTGAACTGGCTAACATGGTTTTTCAAGTTAGTGGCATTACCTCCTGCATATTCTATGCCACATGACATCATGGCTTTTGCGTAAACATACACGCCACTTGACTTGAAAGTGGCGTGTATGTTTACGCAAAAGCCATGATGTCATGTTGAATCTTTTATCTATACGCATTTTGAGCTACCCGCGTTTATGCGTGTATGTCTACGTTTTTAATTGTCCGAGTGATTCTGTGTTAGCCTGGCATGCCAGACCTACATCAAGATGTTAGGTCTGGAAACTCTTCATTGACAGGGCTCAATCCGAGGGGCAGGATAAACGGTTGTCTTTCAAATTCTCTCTGCACGCAATTGGATAGCGCTGAAAGCCAATCAGAGCAACGAAGAATGTGACGTACTCAGTGGAGCAAGTTGATATATTATTAAACTTTTACCGTATCCAGTCCAGCTGTCAACATTGAACATTGAAAATAAGGGAGATTTCCCGGAATCCATCCCAAAATAAGGGATTTTTTGTTTGTTTTTTACACAACCCACAAACTTTAAGAATAAAACACTAATCATTAAAAGTCTAAAGAGTTTATAACTAGCCTACATATGTGTGAGAGAGAAAGAGACAGTATAGCCTATATGTGTGCGTGTGTGTGTGTATGAGAGAGCAAGAGAGTGTGTCATTAAAAAAATAATATCATAGAGATTGTTTAAATACTAATATCAGCTTACGAGGGAAACGGGGGCGGAGTAGTGGTGCTTGCTTGAGATGATTCGGGAGAGGTCCGTGCGCCTGTAAGTTACCGATCAGAGCGCGCGCTGACACGGAGTAAAGCCTTTTATCCTCGACGCCACAGCACGACTGCGGCAAAAATGACAAGTTGATCGTTTCGCCACAGCTTTTTTGTAACAACAGCGACGCCGGCCGCATCCGAGGATGAACGACTAAAACCGAGTATGTCCGAGCTTGCTCTTACCGTCTCAACTCTGTCGTCATTATGTTAAGCCCGCCCGCCGACTCTATACAGGATGTGATTGGCCCTACCAGAGTTTGGTTTTTCCACTTCGAAAGTCAACGGAGAGTTGCTAGACCACACTTGCGGCAAAATAATTTTTGCTGCCGCTAGGGTGCGTCTGAGATTTCTTGGCTAATTCCGTGTCTAATGGCGTTAAATGTCTGAGCGAAACGAAGCAAAATGTAGATCTACATCTGGGGAGTGATAATTTTTTTTTTCCTGAGGATGGTAGGGGAAGACTCATAAATGGTATTAACCCCAGTGACAGGTAGGTTTAGGGACGGGACTGGGGTAGGTCATAGATCAAGTCAACGGCGTTCATAAACATGCTGAAAAGCAATTATGCGTGTTGATACCACGTCAAAAATGGAAATACGAATTGGCGTGTCAAAAATACGCCATTTCATGAGATCAGTCTGCTCTATTAGTGGGTGACATGAGCGCACACAGTGCGTGTCTTCTCCAGCTCTTACCAGGTTGTTCATGAAAGCAGAAATGTGTCCAGATGTAACGTTAGGCTTTTAAAGTATTTGAAGTAAAATCACTCACGCTCGCGCCTCGCCTCCCTGTGCCGTTGTACGCTACCGCGACAAAGCACGCGCAATTAATTTCGACACCCCTAACATCCGCATGTCTTGAAGCGCTTGTCCATTAGAGACTTACGTCCTTGCTCCACCATATCTAGTGTGGTTATCACTCTCCACATGAGTTTGCACAACACACACTCCACAGAGAGTGTGTCTAATGCCCTCCACAGAGAGCAGCATCGCCTCATCCGTCCCTATAGGCCCAGCCAGAAAAATGAGCTCTAATACCTGGTCACATTGTGCTCTGTGTGCTCATTACTGAGGGCAGCGTTTCAATCACACAAGCGCAGCACAACTGAAAACACTCCTGTGAAAAAAAACAACAAAAAAACATTCCTCTGTTTCACACTCGCCGATGACTTTCACACACACTGCTGATCACCTGGAGATGGCGTCTTCTCCCGTTAGCTGTAATTTCATTTGTCCCAGTTACAGTGTGTTCCCACCCGAACTGACAGTGATGTAAATATTGATCGGGTATCGGACATGTTGTCTACATTAAAGCCGGACAGAGATGAACTAACCCAAATATATGTTTGGAGAATAAACATGTTGTGGTCAAAACACTAAACGCCTTGTTTTTACTTGCCATGAAACCTGAATCCAGATATTGTCCACATACTCACTAAAAAGACAAGCATAAACAAATGTATATGAACGCGCTATATATAAACTTGTGACTTTCTTAAAGCCCAGAGTTTTGATTTTGGGAAAATTAAGGGTGCTCCGATTAATCGGTCGCGATCACGATCGGCCGATAATTGTTTTGGGATGTGTGATCGGCGGTCTCTATAACACCGTGTCCTAACTACACGCGACGCGACGCCGCGACACGCGATAAAAGGTATCTTTTCCATGTTAATCAGAGTTTTTGTCCTAACCAGACGCGATGCCGACGCGCGAAGTTTCTATTTTAGAAACGGTTCCTATTTCTGCGACGTCGCGGCTGACAGAATGAAGAAATTACACTGGTTATGAGTACACATTATTTATTTTTAGTTAAAAATAGGTCACTGTGCCACAAGCGATAACGGATAATTTACCTCAGATTTTGAAAGCATATAATATAGCGTTCAAAATGAATTCTATGCAAACATACAACTGTACTTCATAACAAAATTAGTCAATGAGTTTATTTTGTTAATGTTTTGATTTTTAATAATGTCATTTCTTGATTTGATTATGTCCTTACCCATTTCCAATGCGAGTGCGGGCCAACAGTGCACTTTCACAGAGAGACTCTGCTCACACCATAGCATCTGAATGTGTGGCATCTCACAGTCGCGTCACGTCTAGTGTGGACAGACACACTTGCTGTCGCTGGAATTTCATTGCGTCGCGTGTAGTTAGGACACGGTGTAAAGGCCGATCCAGAAAAGCCGATCAGATGACACAAAACTCGCAAGACAATTTTTTATGCCCTGGTAAAAATGGCTTCAGCTGTCTGGCAATTGTACAAGGTGTGTGAAAAAGCAATTCACTAGCAATCCATCTGCAATGTGTGTACCACGCCGCTGTCTGCTTGTCAAACTGTGATCAACATGTAAAGAAAGAATAGAGTCTGTCCCGCAACGGAAGCGCGCGTCCGAGTGAAGACTGCGCGAGCTACAGAGAACACTGTGTCCACTGATGGCCGCGGCAACGAGCGCTCAGGTTGAGTTCAAAAACTCATAATATATATGAAGCCATACTGTAGTATAATGTGAGATAGAAATTAATGTTTAAGTCATTAAATGCAAGTTCACGTAAACTTTTCCCTCCGCTGTCAGTCATTCTCCATTCACGTTCAAACCGCGCGTCGTCAGTCATTCTCCATTCAGCATTAAAACAGCACAGCGCGTCGCGTTCGGCAACGATGACAACTCTCTCAAGTCCAAGATGAATAAATGTTAATATTATTATACTTGATCTGTAGATAAAGCTCTGGTTTTGCATAAATTGACTCTCTTGCTGTACCTCAGTCATGTTCCTTTCTGTATCACAACACTGGAGAGCACTATAATTGTTCTTCACGCGCACAGTAACTGAAATGTAAAACTGTTAAAAGAAAAGGCTCAATAAACTATTGCATAGATAGATACTGTATAATACACTATGCATCGATGTATTTCCTTTGTGCTTAGAACTTTTCCAAACGGACTCGAAGAGCTGCGCGCTGTGACTCATGTTGCCTCAAGCGCATCATTCAGCGCTCGTGATGCGCACAAGCGCTGTGTGCCGCACTCTATTCACAATCTTTCATAAATCTTTTCATAAGAGTCTTTCATAATCATATCATAATAATTTTGCGCAATGAAAGATTATTAATTGCATTTTTTGTTCTGTCCTATCTATCATAAGTTGCTGCCTCATTAAACAGCTGTGCTATACATTTGTGCTATATTTGTTTTCTTAATTTTATAGTAGACTATAAAATAATTGGGCCACCCCCCTAGAGGGGTAATATCCTTCTTACCTTTTTCACCCCTGATCCGTTTTCATGTCTGATAAATACACAGGTGTAAATTCATGATACATTGTCTTCTCTTAATTGTAATACTTATTGTTTTAAATATAGTTTAATTATAATGCTACATGATAAATAGAAGGATTCAAATAGACTCTATAATCGGTGATCGGTATCGGGTGATACAGCTTCCAGTGATCGGTGATCGTGACCGGCCAAAAATCCTGATCGGAGCACCCCTGAGGGAAAATATCATCAAGGACGCAATAAATGCAGCGACTGCACTGGTGGGACATTTGTTGAAATTAGTGAAGCTGTTGTAGCCATTAAGTACATTTATTTGGTTTCATTTGTTACAATTTTATGATAATATTTGTTTATGTTTTGTTTCATTTAATCTGTTAATTAATCAAGAGAATATAGGGAACTGGCTACGTCATAAAGGGCGTGGAAATAGATTGAATACAATATTTCCAGCTTAGGACCACTTCTTTTTATTTTTATTAATGACTTATTTCCGATCTATATAGATACACATCCAACTCAGTCTATCACAAATCCAGAATTGCCTACAATATGACCGAGTACAAAAATGGCCTCATAGTAATAAACTTCGTACTGAATAGGAAGAAGTCATGGTGCATGTTGTTTGGAACTAGAGTTACAAATTAATTTTGATGACGGGCCTACTTGAGAAGGTTGACTCATTCAAATATCTTGGACTTTCTAAGTTCATTACTAAAAGATCTTATGGCTGTCTACACTCACTGTACCGGTCTATTAATTGTTTCACTCTTCCTGTCAGAAAAGGAATAATTTCTTAGTTGATACTGCCTTATTATTGATAATGCCGACACTGTTTTCCAGAATACCATCGACACTAGTTTAATGCCGCTTAATGTTCTAGTCAATTAATTTTGCAGATTTGTTTTGAGGTCACTGTTTAATGTATGAAGCACTAAACTGGTTGCAGCCTAAATCAAGAAGGCGATTCCCTGGGTGCAGTTTATCTTTAAATGTGTTCTGTATGAACTGTTCCCACCAATCTAATCCCAAGCAGATCTTCATATCCACTCAGACATATTTAAGGAAGAACGCTTGGTGGAATGAAGTGCGTAACAAAACAAAAGCCCACTTTCATGCTCCCGAGGTCGTGAGTAAAGAAACGGATAAAGCGAGCTAAGCTGCATGTAACAATGCAATTCATGATAGATGATAGAATATATAACGATTACACATTTACAGCACCTTCATAAATTGAATTAAAAAAAAACATTAAAAATCTTGCTGATTTATAGGTATAGAGCAGGTCACATGCTAATACTCTCGCTGAGTAGTGTGGAATATTTAATGCTTTATACTTCCAAACAAACAACAAACTCAGATTCACAGAATGCTGCTGCTGTCAATACAAAAAGAAATGGACCAAATCTCCAGATACCCTATATATAAGTATAATTATCTGTTTTTGCAATCCATGCACACTCTTAAACACACACACATCATCATATTAGACATAAGACTTGTAATGCATTAGACCCAGCACTGATCAGGACTCACCAATGTTTGATGTGGTGTTAGTGTCTTCAGGTGAATGTGTGTGTGTGTGTGTGCTTTCTGTTGGATGCTGAGGAAACAATGAGACGGGGATTCTGCGTTACTCTCTGACACACAAATTACACCTGGAATGGAAAGAACTGTGTGTTGTGTTGCGTATCTACACTTCTATACTGATAGAAAAGAGGATCTGGCAGTGAATATCAAATGCAAACCGAAGACATTTGAGATTCAGAGGAGAAACCTGTTTCGATTCCTGGCACTGGCTCTTCTCTAACAACGATCGCTAAACGTAAGGCCATCCACAGTGGGATTTAAGAGATTTGTAAATTGAGTTTAAGGCTGTCTGAATTGGAAAACGAGGTTGTTCAAAGGTTGCTGTTTTATCCCCTCGGAAAGTAATTGGCCTTCAAAATTGAGTCTGTCCAGACAGAGAGGCAAATTGTAATGGAAGACTTGATAAGCCATTAACATTAGTGCACATCTCATTGGGTTTCTACAAGGCTATGAAAAACATCTGAAAATTGGTAAATTGAAAAGGTGGGAGTCATTGAGAAATTGTAATAACGAGGTACTGTAATAGAAACTTGATGGGAAAAATTGCAATCTTTGATAACAGGGATTTGTTGGACATTATTCAAGAAATCAACACTGCAAAAACATTATTCTTCCTGTGAGGATTTGTCTTGTTTTCCAGGACAAATACCAACACTTTCTAAAATCAAGACACATTACTGATTTAAGATATTACTTTATGCTTAAAACAAGAAAATAAATCTGATAACATGGTGAGAATTATAAAGTTAACTCACAGTGAAAACAAGTTGCCAACTTTTTTTTTTTTCAAATACAAGATGTACATGTATTTTGATGCAAGAATGTGATGATATCTACACTGGAAAACTAAAAACAACTAAATTCTGAATATATATATATACACTCACCGGCCACTTTATTAGGTACACCTGTCCAACTGCTCGTTAACACTTAATTTCTAAGCAGCCAATCACATGTCGGCAACTCAGTGCATTTAGGCATGTAGACATGGTCAAGACAATCTCCTGCAGTTCAAACCGAGCATCAGTATGGGGAAGAAAGGTGATTTGAGTGACTTTGAACGTGGCATGATTGTTGGTGCCAGAAGGGCTGGTCTGAGTATTTCAGAAACTGCTAATCTACTGGGATTTTCACGCACAACCATCTTCTAGGGTTTACAGAGAATGGTCCGAAAAGAAAAAAACATCCAGTGAGCGGCAGTTCTGTGGGCGGAAATGCCTTGTTGATGCCAGAGGTCAGAGGAGAATGGCCAGACTGGTTCGAGCTGATAGAAGGGCAACAGTGACTCAAACAACTACCCGTTACAACCAAGGTGGGCAGAAGAGCATCTCTGAACGCACAGTACGTCAAACTTTGAGGCAGATGGGCTACAGCAGCAGAAGACCACACCGGGTGCCACTCCTTTCAGCTAAGAACAGGAAACTGAGGCTACAATTTGCACAAGCTCATCGAAATTGCACAATAGAAGATTGGAAAAACGTTGCCTGGTCTGATGAGTCTCGATTTCTGCTGCGACATTCGGATGGTAGGGTCAGAATTTGGCGTCTACAACATGAAAGCATGGATCCATCCTGCCTTGTATCAACGGTTCAGGCTGGTGGTGGTGGTGTCATGGTGTGGGGAATATTTTCTTGGCACTCTTTGGGCCCCTTGGTACCAATTGAGCATCGTTGAACGCCACAGCCTACCTGAGTATTGCTGCTGACCATGTCCATCCCTTTATGACCACAATGTACCCAACTTCTGATGGCTACTTTCAGCAGGATAATGCGCCATGTCATAAAGCTGGAATCATCTCAGACTGGTTTCTTGAACATGACAATGAGTTCGCTGTACTCAAATGGCCTCCACAGTCACCAGATCTCAATCCAATAGAGCATCTTTGGGATGTGGTGGAATTGGAGATTCGCATCATGGATGTGCATATATATATATATATATATATATATATATATATATATATATATATATTTTTTTTTTTTTTTTTTTGCATGCAGTGTGGTGAATCATACCCTAGATATGGATTCAAAAATGTATTTTCAGAGTAACATTTTTATTAAAAACTATGGAAGCTTGTTTCCGTCACAACATAAAAAAAGGTAATTTTATCTCAGAATCGTGTGATGTAAAGTTGCATCTGCGTGATAATTGCAAGATATAAACATGCAATTCTGACAAAAGTCCAAATTGCGAGTTTATATGTTGCAATTCTGACTTTATAACACAAAATTGGGAGAATTGCATGATGTAAAGTTGCAACTGTGTATTATAAAGTCAGAATTGCGAGATATAAAGATGCAATTCTGAGGGGGAAAAGTCCAAATTATCTGTTAAAATGTTTTATTCTGTGTTGGAAACACGCATAGATAACAGTGTTTAACCTTTATGTGACGTACTCTGATCTCACATATATGGATGTGTCACGTGTTGATATCCATGTGTGTGATGTCTCTGGGGCTCATTCTGACGTACGTTCATTTGTTACTGGAGTGAGTAGACATGAGCAATGTCATAGTTTAGCTGCTGTTGAGTGTATTCTGATGTTTACACGTGTGTGTAAATCTCTCATTGACACTGTTGACCCTTGTGTGTTTTAATTAGATCATAAAAGATCCCCTGTGCCATAACTCGATCATAACTTGCAACATTAATTGTGTCCTGGTTGTAATGCTGCCGTTTGAGTGATTGAATGCGTATTTAAAGCTAAAGTCTGTCACTGTTTTGATGTTAAAACACTTTCTCCTGCAGTTAAATATTCAGTAAGCCAGTCATCTGTAGGATAACTCCCTCAACATTGTAAATACTCAAGAAATACACCCTCAGAAAAAAGGTACAAAATCTGTCACTGGGGCTGTACCTTTTCAAAAGGTAAACTTTTGTCCATTTTAGGTGCTAATATGTACATTTTAAGTGTTAATATGTGCATTTTATGTGTTAATATGTACATTTTAAGTGTTAATATGTGCATTTTAGGTGTTAATATGTACATTTTAGGTGCTAATATGTACATTAGGTGTTAATATGTACATGTTAGGTGCTAATATGTGCATTTTAGGTGCTACTATGTAAATTTAAAGTGTTAATATGTACATTTCAGGAGCTAATGTGTACATTTTAGGTGCTAATATGTGCATTTTAGGTGTTAATATATACATGTTAGGTGCTAATATGTACATTTTAAGTGTTAATATGTACATTTTAGGAGCTAATATGTATATGTTATGTGTTAATGTGTACATTTTAGGTGCTAATAAGTACATTTTAGGTGTTAATATGTACATTTTAGGTGTTAATATGTACATGTTAGGTGCTAATATGTACATTTTAAGTGTTAATATGTACATTTTAGGAGCTAATATGTATGTGTTATGTGTTAATGTGTACATTTTAGGTGCTAATAAGTACATTTTAGGTGTTAATATGTACATGTTAGGTGCTAATATATACCACTAAGATACCAATATGCAGCCTTTGGGTACAAAAGTGTATCTTTTGAAAAGGTACAGCCCCAGTGACAGCTTTTGTACCTTTTTTTTCTGAGAGTGTCCACAGAAAACTAGTCAGCATTGATAAAGATGTGTGTCTCTGTGTGTTTGTGTGAGCTCTTTTCACATACACTTGTAACGGTGTAAAGCCTATGCACTATTTCATATTGTAGTTTTGCTGTATATGTATTATAGCGCACCATCACTATCCACTAACTAACACTCCTGATGGGTCATAAATGTGTAAGATTTGGGGCTTCTGACCTTCTTTGTTATATTGCGTGATTTTTAATTACCGCCTCCAAAGCGTCGAGTCACACAGGCAGAGATGTTTCCGTCTCTGAATGAATATGTTGTATAATCAGGATTGTTTTTCTGTAAGCCTCATTTGCCGTTTAAGAGGAAAATGTCTCTGCGATTATGAAAAGCTTTGCCGTGTCTGGAGGGATTCTCTCGCCTGTGATTACCATCCTTGAAGCCTCAATTATTGCAAAAGGCCAGTGTTATCACTGCATTAGGAATTTTAATTTCCCCTCTGAAACTGCAGTTTATTGTATGAAGTGCATTATAAATGCTGATTTATCAGGACTATCAGAGGGATTGCAGACGAGAGCACGAAGACGTGGAAAACCATCGCAGTTCAGCGGATCAAACACATCAAACACATCAAATAGACTGCGTTTTACTTCACGGTGATGTGTCAAGCATTCGGATTTAATAAAGAGTTCATCCGTAACATCACCAGATAAGAGATGGAAAGTGTTTATCTGGAGCTACACCAATGAAAGTTACTTTCTTCTGTGGAAACGATACACTCACTTGTGGAAAACGTGCGGTCCTCAACAACACGCATGATCTGAGGAATCGCAGGACAGGGATAAAGCATAGAAGGGATGATTGACATTAATTAACATGAGCACTTGGGTCCATCATGTAAATGTGAGATGTAGATTCAGCATCGCGTCTGTTATGGGAGATGTAGACAGCGATCCGAGAACCGCTGATTCGAGGAAAGATGTGTTTGCCGTCCTTCCTACGGGGTTCGATCCGAATCAGTGCGGAGGCATTTACTCCTGGTTCGGCTGAAACACGGCCGTAATCACAGCAGTATCAGACGCACGTGCTGACTAGACTCTGAGTATGATGACGTATAGGGATAGTGTGAAAACACTCGAACACAATCAGAAACAGTGAACTCAAATGCAGAGTTTCTTGGGACTTTCATGGGATCAATCCAAAGAGTAAACTCCAAAAACTTCCACAAAAAGTTTGACAACAGTTCCAAAATGTAAATACCAATAATGTTAATCCCTACACTCTATAAAATGCTGGGTTATTTTAACCCAATTTTGGGTCAAAGATGGACAAACCCAGCTCTTAAATTTATAAATTGCATTTTTTTAACCCAACAATTGGGTTTGTCCATATTTGACGAAAAATTGGGTTAAAATAACCCAGCATTTGTTAGAGTGTAAAGCTAAGTGGTTTCTTACGTTTGATCATTAATCTGCTATGTCATGTTTTTGACAGGTTGTGTTGTCTTAGTAATGTCAAGGTGTCATAACAAAGACATCAAACAATGTCATATTTGCATTAAAAATGTCATAGTTGAGCGAATGACCCTTAAAATGTTATAATGGCCTCATAACAGCCAATGTCAAAACCAATAACCTGGTAGATCGCGATTTAAGGATTAGTGACAAGTCTAAAGGCCCGTTCACATTAAGCACGATAACTATAAAGATAACGATAACGATAAAGAGCTATATATGCGTCCACACTCGATAACGTTCTTTTTCACCAGATAACCGCGCGCTGCGGTTTCAGAGTAGTGCGCGCGCAAATGACCTGTTGCTGCTTTACGTTACAAACTAATTTTAAAAAGGAAAAACAGGCGCTTTTTGTTTTGGGTACACGATCGATATCCTTAAAAGACGAGAGGTGTTGGGAGCGCATCTAAACAGTGAATCTAACATGTCTAGTGTAATATCTGGATTTAGCTGACGAATTCAATGATGGGATAAAAACATCACCTAGTACTTCAGCAATGTTGTCAACTAGCGCTGGATAGCCTACCTGAGGTAATTTTGTAACACTATGCTAAACTGCATCATCTCATTGTGAATACTTCTCACTGTTTATTCCCAGGACGCTTTCCATATATCCATCTTTTTTAACGTATCATTGAAAAGTGGGTTTGACTTGTCAAACAGTGGAGTGGACTTTTTTTTTGTACCTCGACGATTAACTTCTCTCATGTCATCTGCCATGTTAAATGCACGATTCTGATTGGTTGTCAGTGTTTTATCGTTGGACAGCTGGAAAAAAAAATCATTCTGAAAGTGATCCCAATGATATCGTTCCTCATATCTTTATTGTTATAGCTGTGGTGTGAACTCTGTTATTCTTTAATATGGAGAACGATTTTTAGAATTATATCTTTATAGTTATCTTTATAGTTATAGTGCTTGGTGTGAACGGGCCTTAATGCAATACTGTACGCAATAAATATGCTCACATTAACACTTTTCACTGTAGCGCAAATATGATGCTCCCGAGATGCTCTCACATACACTGAAACACGCTTCTTAAAGGTGCAGTGTATATTTTTTAACGCCATCGAGCGGTTTGGTTGCACTAATGGCTTCGCCCACTGCTCACCCCTCCCTTTCGAAGAAGCTACGGTGGCTCAAACGGGACAAACATCTCATTGTCTGAGACAGCAGAGAATAGCCAAAGTAAGCCAAGAGTGTGTAAATTTGTAACTGTTTCTGAACCACAGTCCAGTTGTACACATCAGGTGAGGACCAAGGGTCTTAATATATAATATAATAATCGTAATCAGCTGATTGTGTCACAAATGTAACCTGCACCGGTTATGGAGATATAAATGTCTCATTCTAAGGTAATAAAAACAGTACGGTTTATTAAGTAAGTTTTTTATACACCACTGAAAACATAGTTATGGATGTCGATATTGCATTTCTGTTAATAGATACTCAAAAATGTTACACATTCCACCTTTAAGTTACTGTATGATGAATTAGTTTTATTATTATTGATCTGAAGAATTGAGATGCCATCCCGAGTATAGAGAATAACATCTCATCTGTAATTTGTCCTTTTAACTCTGTAACCGCTGCGGTTCTCCTAAAGCCCTGGGGGAGAAAAAGAAGTAGTCATTGATTTAGTTTTCCCTCCTCTCGCTCTCAAAGCGTGCCTTGGCAGGACTTCAGCCCTAACCGTTCCCGATATCGGATCGCTCTGATCACTGGGACATCCTGCAATTACATTTCTGTGTTTGAGGGGTTTGAGGTACACTGGAGAATTGCTCATCAGTGGGAGTATAGCCAGCGCTGGTCAAACACTTTAGATTGGGATCAATTCTTCTGTCACCTTTGCTACAATCTGTCTCCTATTTTTCCCCAAACACCTTCGGTTTGCCGTGAGGAGCGCCACAATAATTACAGTCATCACATGTTCACACAGCTCCAGAAAGTGCTTGTGATGGATGTCAACACCGAAGCCATTTCTCTCTTTTCATTCACCCTTTGCTTCGTAGATAATTGGGATCGCATGGTTTCTTGTCACTGGATTTAAGGGATTATCTTCCATTCCAGCAGCCGGCCTGAGAGAGATGGAGAGAACAGGGGAAAATGCACTTAATTAACTGGAAATACTTATAATTCATCTCAGATGAAGGAGTTATGGCCCTTCAGAAGGAAATTATACTTGTAGGAATCTTTAGAATATTAAAAATGTTTGATAAATCATTGCTGAAAAAAGTATTAATTTCTTTCATTTCTTTCCAAAAAAAAAAAAAAAAAAAAAAAATCTTACTGACCCAAAACTTTTGAACGGTAGTGTTTAATGTTATAGAAGCTTTCGGTTACACTTTATTTTAATGTGTCATTGTTACACTGTAAATATACATTTAAGTACTGAGTAATATTAATTAACTACATACTTACTAAATGGTTAGGATTAGGGTTTAGGCTTAGTTGCATGTAATTATGCATAAATTATAGTTATTACTATAGTAATTACATGTAACATATGTAACAATGACACATTAAAAATAAAGTGTTACCACTATTTCAGGTAAATGCTGTTCTTTTGAACTTTATATTCATTCAAAAATCCTGGAATAAAAATGAACACAACTGTTTTCAACACTGATAATAATGTGAAATGTCTTATTTTCTGATGATAATAATCGATAAACTTTAATCCCAAAATGCTTTTTAAACTTTTTTTTTTTTATGTTGCAGTTCAGGGCTTCCGTACAGAAGTGACTTCATTTAAAAACATAAAAGATTTTACAGATCCCCAAATTTTGAATGGCGGCGATAGAGATATTTAGCCATTCAAACAGTGTTAGGCTTTTAAAAAAGGTTTCCCTCTAAATTATTTTGTTTAGGTACAATATGTATGAAGTATGTTTGTGTATATGATGAAGTATTTTCCACTCTAATAATGCGTGTCCATTTGCATCAAACTGCTGAACTTCATGCAGACGAGAGGAAAACATGTCAGATTACAGTCGATCTCTGTGAGCAGGAAGCAAACCTGCGACGTCTGCCAGATGCATTTCTAAATCCACTGTTAACGTTGGCGTTTCTGCTAGATTCAGTGCTTAAAGTATTACTTTACCAAATCAACATTATTTACTCGCCATTTCAGTCTCAGTATTCTGGGTGCTTTTTTGATATAATAAATTATATCTACATTTATAATGATAATTGACATTGTCTTTTGGAATGTCTGTTATGAAGGAACAGGATTAGCACTTTTTAATCGGTTGTGAATATGTGGAAATGTAAATAAACCTTACAAACGCGCCTGTTTTACACTCAGTGGGAAGTTTATTGATCGCTTCAGATATGATCAGATGTCCAGTGGTTTTATTTAAAACTGCAAAACTATAATACATTGTAATACACCTTAAATGTTGTTGTATGATCACATGAAAAATGCCCAAGACACTGGGAAAGACTCCTATGGGACACGCAGTAAAGAGGATGGATAGATGGATCTAGTAACTTTTAATTAGTGAATAATCGCATCTAAAATAAAAGTTTGTGTTTACATTATATAAATGTGTGTGTACTGTGTAGAATTATTTTGTGTATATATATATATATATATATATATATATATATATATATATATATATATATATATATATATATATATATATATATATATATATAAATACACACATATGCATGTATATGGGTTATTCTTTTACTATGGTACTTTTCTTGTCCCTAGATGACCGATAAATTATAAAGGAATGTGTTGAACAAGCATTTATGTGGTGGATATTAGAGAAGGGTAGCTGTGGAGCATGAAGTGTGTCTGGGTTTGCTTTAGCTGAAGGAGTGATGAGGGATAGAGAAGGAGTCTGGAGTCACTGGGGAACCCCTGACGTAACCCATCGTTCTCCTCAAGGTTTGTGAAAATAGTACAGGCTGGTCAGGTGAGGTCTCAAGAGCCCATCATTGTTCCCAGTGAGTCCGAGAACTACATCTTCCTCCAATGTTGGAGGAACTTAACTCTGCCAGCGGGTTTTTCTTGTGCGTTATCGAGAAGGGACTCCTGCCAAAAGCCCTTTGTTCCCCGTGGCCTGGGCTGTCAGAGCAGCTGGTGTCATTTGGCTTTCGGACGTTAATGCAGAAACATAAGGTGCTTTTGGCTTTCAAAATGATGACAGGACAGGACAGAGAAAGTTTATTAACTATATTTTAATATTCAGCCTGATCTCGTGAAAGTGCCTATCTATACAACGAAAGTTATTCCTCGTGCCATTTATACGCCAAAAATAGTTTTTACCTGTATATGATATAGTTACGTGCATATACGTAGTTGTCGCGTGCATGTGATACTCACTTTATGGCGTGATTCTTGTATTTATAGACAATCTTTTCATAATGAACTTTCTTAAGAGTACAATGATGGAGTACTGCTGCTAGAGATTAAAAGTACAGCATCTGCATTCATGTGCACTAGTTTACCAACAGAACAAAACAGCTTGAATTACTAAGCAAGTCTGGAATTAAGGCGGATCATCACGTCAAATATGATTCTTAAAGCTGTTTACTTGCACTCGTAAATGAAAGCAAACAAGCGTGACAACTAGATGCTTCAGCAGGTGCTCAGGCATCTGGTCAAATTCCCTCTGGGTCGCAAGTACATTACTTATTGAGATATGCATTATTCACTGGTGTGTGTGTGTGTGTTGTCTAAGGTTGGCACAACCCCTGCTATCAGCCTGCCAAACTGCTAAATTCATTGTGAGGAGGAGATCTGTTTTAGGAAGAACACCAGCAAAGTGAAAGTGTCATTGGGTTATTAAATCACGGCACGACGGGCCGCTGGTATCAGACCTCGCTCAGCGCTGGTGTTCATGTAAGGTGACAGAGTTTGAAAGCCACAGCTGCTGGAACAGAAGGAAATCATCATGATGTTAGACATGAGAGGGCAGAGATGACAGGTATCCGTAGACCCTGATGAGAAAACTAGATCACACACACTAATCCACACTGTTCTACAAGCCTCTCAGCGTCCTTCCCAGAACGTAACACACACTGCTTCAAAGGTCACCTGATCCGTCATAACACACACTGTTTCAAGTGTCACCCAAATTGTCGTAACACACACTGTTTCAAAGGTCACCCGAACCGTCATGACACTCACTGATTCAAGAGTCACCCGAAACAGTCGTAACACACACTGTTTCAAGAGTCACCCGAACAGCCGTAACACACACTGTATCAAGAGTCATCCGAACAGTCGTAACACACACTGTTTCAAGAGTCACCCAAACAGTCGTAACACACACTGATTCAAGAGTCACCCGAACAGTCGTAACACACACTGTTTCAAGAGTCACCCAAACAGCCGTAACACACACTGTTTCAAGAGTCACCCGAACAGTCGTAACACACACTGTTTCAAGAGTCATCAGAACAGTCGTAACACACACTGTTTCAAGAGTCACCCGAACAGTCGTAACACACACTGTTTCAAGAGTCACCCAAACAGCCGTAACACACACTGATTCAAGAGTCACCCGAACAGTCATAACACACACTGATTCAAGAGTCACCCGAACAGTCGTAACACACACTGTTTCAAGAGTCACCCAAACAGTCGTAACACACACTGATTCAAGAGTCACCCGAACAGTCGTAACACACACTGTTTCAAGAGTCACCCGAACAGTCGTAACACACACTGATTTCAAGAGTCACCCAAACAGTCGTAACACACACTGATTCAAGAGTCACCCGAACAGTCGTAACACACACTGATTTAAGAGTCACCCGAACAGTCGTAACACACACTGATTCAAGAGTCACCCGAACAGTCGTAACACACACTGATTTCAAGAGTCACCCAAACAGTCGTAACACACACTGATTTCAAGAGTCACCCGAACAGTCGTAACACACACTGATTTAAGAGTCACCCGAACAGTCGTAACACACACTGATTTCAAGAGTCACCCGAACAGTCGTAACACACACTGATTCAAGAGTCATCCGAACAGTCGTAACACACACTGTTTCAAGAGTCACCCGAACAGTCGTAACACACACTGTTTCAAGAGTCACCCAAACAGTCGTAACACACACTGATTCAAGAGTCACCCGAACAGTCATGACACTCACTGATTCAAGACTCACCCGAACAGTCGTAACACACACTGATTTAAGAGTCACCCAAACAGTCGTAACACACACTGATTCAAGAGTCACCCGAACCGTCATGACACACACTGTTTCAAGAGTCACCCAAACAGTCGTAACACACACTGATTCAAGAGTCACCCAAACAGTCGTAACACACACTGATTCAAGAGTCACCCAAACAGTCATAACACACACTGTTTCAAGAGTCACCCAACAGTCGTAACACACACTGATTTAAGAGTCACCCAAACAGTCATAACACACACTGATTCAAGAGTCACCAAACAGTCGTAACACACACTGATTTCAAGAGTCACCCGAACAGTCGTAACACACACTGATTTAAGAGTCACCCAAACAGTCGTAACACACACTGTTTCAAGAGTCACCCGAACAGTCGTAACACACACTGTTTCAAGAGTCACCCAAACAGTCATAACACACACTGATTTCAAGAGTCACTCAGAACAGTCATAACACACACTGTTTCAAGAGTCACCCAAACAGTCGTCAACACACACTGTTTTCAAGAGTTACCCAAACAGTCGTAACACACACTGTTTCAAGAGTCACCCGAACAGTCGTAACACACACTGATTCAAGAGTCACCCGAACAGTCATAACACACACTGATTCAAGAGTCACCCGAACAGTCGTAACACACACTGATTTAAGAGTCACCCGAACAGTCGTAACACACACTGATTCAAGAGTCACCCGAACAGTCGTAACACACACTGATTTAAGAGTCACCCAAACAGTCATGACACACACTGATTTGAGAGTCACCCGAACAGTTCGTAACACACACTGTTTCAAGAGTCACCCGAACAGTCGTAACACACACTGATTTAAGAGTCACCCGAACAGTCGTAACACACACTGATTCAAGAGTCACCCAAACAGTCGTAACACACACTGATTTAAGAGTCACCCAAACAGTCATAACACACACTGATTTGAGAGTCACCAGAACAGTCGTAACACACACTGTTTCAAGAGTCACCCGAACAGTCGTAACACACACTGTTTCAAGAGTCACCCGAACAGTCATTAACACACACTGTTTCAAGAGTCATCGAACAGTCGTAACACACACTGATTTCAGAGTCACCCGAACAGTCGTAACACACACTGTTTCAAGAGTCACCCGAACAGTCGTAACACACACTGTTTCAAGAGTCACCCAAACAGTCAGTAACACACACTGTTTCAAGAGTCATCAGAACAGTCAGTTAACACACACTGTTTCAAGAGTCACCCAAACAGTCGTAACACACACTGTTTCAAGAGTCACCCGACAGTCGTAACACACACTGTTCAAGAGTCACCCAAACAGTCATAACACACACTGATTCAAGAGTCACCCGAACAGTCATGACACTACACTGATTTCAAGAGTCATCCGAACAGTCGTAACACACACTGATTTAAGAGTCACCCGAACAGTCGTAACACACACTGATTCAAGAGTCACCTGAACAGTCGTAACACACACTGATTTAAGAGTCACCCAAACCGTCATGACACTCACTGATTTAAGAGTCACCCGAACAGTCGTAACACACACTGTTTCAAGAGTCACCCGAACAGTCGTAACACACACTGTTTTAAGAGTCACCGGAACAGTCGTAACACACACTGTTTCAAGTCACCCAAACAGTCGTAACACACACTGTTTCAAGAGTCACCCAAACAGTCATAACACACACTGTTTCAAGAGTCACCCGAACAGTCATAACACACAGTTTCAAGAGTCATCAGAACAGTCGTGACACACACTGTTTCAAGAGTCACCCGAACAGTCGTAACACACACTGTTTCAAGAGTCACCCGAACAGTCATGACACACACTGTTTCAAGAGTCACCTGAACAGTCATAACACACACTGTTTCAAGAGTCACCCAAACAGTCATGACACACACTGTTTCAAGAGTCACCCGAACAGTCATGACACACACTGTTTCAAGAGTCACCCGAACAGTCAGTGACACACACTGTTTCAAGAGTCACCCGAACAGTCGTAACACACACTGTTTCAAGAGTCATCCGAACAGTCGTAACACACACTGTTTCAAGAGTCACCCAAACAGTTCGTAACACACACTGATTCAAGAGTCACCCGAAACAGTCGTAACACACACTGATTCAAGAGTCACCCGAACAGTCGTAACACACACTGATTCAAGAGTCACCCGAACAGTCGTAACACACACTGATTCAAGAGTCACCCAAACAGTCGTAACACACACTGATTCAGAGTCACCCGAACAGTCGTAACACACACTGATTCAAGAGTCACCCGAACAGTCATAACACACACTGTTTCAAGAATCACCCGAACCGTCGTGACACACACTGTTTTCAAAGAGTCTCCCAAACCATCGTAACACACACTGATTCAAGAGTCACCCGAACAGTCGTAACACACACTGATTCAAGAGTCACCCGAACAGTCGTAACACACACTGATTCAAGAGTCACCCGAACAGTCGTAACACACACTGATTCAAGAGTCACCCAAACAGTCGTAACACACACTGATTCAAGAGTCACCCGAACAGTCGTAACACACACTGATTCAAGAGTCACCCGAACAGTCGTAACACACACTGATTCAAGAGTCACCCAAACAGTCGTAACACACACTGTTTCAAGAGTCACCCGAACAGTCGTAACACACACTGATTCAAGAGTCACCGAACAGTCATAACACACACTGATTTCAAGAGTCACCCGAACCAGTCATGACACACACTGATTCAAGAGTCACCCGAACAGTCGTAACACACACACTGATTTAGAGTCACCCAAACAGTTGCGTAACACACACTGTTTTCAGAGTCACCCAAACCGTCGTGACACACACTGATTCAAGAGTCACCCGAACAGTCATAACACACACTGATTCAAGAGTCACCCAAACCGTCATGACACACACTGATTCAAGAGTCACCCGAACAGTCGTAACACACACTGATTCAAGAGTCACCCGAACAGTCGTAACACACACTGATTCAAGAGTCACCCGAACAGTCGTAACACACACTGATTCAAGAGTCACCCGAACAGTCATAACACACACTGATTCAAGAGTCACCCGAACAGTCGTAACACACACTGATTTAAGAGTCACCCGAACAGTCGTAACACACACTGATTCAAGAGTCACCCGAACAGTCGTAACACACACTGATTTAAGAGTCACCCAAACCGTCATGACACTCACTGATTTGAGAGTCACCAGAACATTCGTAACACACACTGTTTCAAGAGTCACCCGAACAGTCGTAACACACACTGATTTAAGAGTCACCCGAACAGTCGTAACACACACTGATTCAAGAGTCACCCAAACAGTCGTAACACACACTGATTTAAGAGTCACCCAAACCGTCATGACACTCACTGATTTGAGAGTCACCAGAACATTCGTAACACACACTGTTTCAAGAGTCACCCGAACAGTCGTGACACACACTGTTTCAAGAGTCACCCGAACAGTCGTAACACACACTGTTTCAAGAGTCACCCGAACAGTCGTAACACACACTGTTTCAAGTGTCAACCAAACAGTCGTAACACACACTGTTTCAAGAGTCACCCGAACCGTCATGAATCAGTTATTTATAATATACGTTGTTCAAAAAAGCAAAAGTAGTTTCAATGTAGCTAGCTACTTTATTGACTTAGTTGCTAACTTGTAGTGTAGCTAACTAGTTTTCTAAACGGGTAGCTTGACTGTAGTTTAACTACTTTAACTTACGAGTAGCTTGTAGCTTGTCAAACTACAATTTCAGAGTAGCTTCCCCAACACTGCATGTCTGCATGTCCTGTGTGGGCCTCCGTACATTTCAGCTTGCCTTGATTTCACAGGATACGCATGTTTATCTCCTCCCTGTGGCTAAGATCATCTCTGAGCAGAACTCGGAGAGGAATTACACATTTGACAGACCTTTTCATGTGTAATATTGCACAGGAGACTGGCAATTATATTTTGGCAGTTCTGCTCCATTTAGAAAGGTCCAAAGCACTCTTGAGTTTGACGTGTGCTTATGTATTGTGTCCTTGCTGAAGTGATCTACCCAAGTAGGACATGTTCCCTGATCACCACAATGGGCCGTTTCTATGTGTAGTTCTAACTCATGTAAGTAATGAGGCATGAAAAGTTGCAGGTTTAAAGATAATAAGGTGTGTTCCAGGAGCTGACTATATTTCGGGCAGTATTGCTATCTGAAGTGGCTTGGGAAATGTTATACAGTTGCCGTGTCAGTGTGTCGCTCTGTTTTATTGCGTGTGTGTGCTGTCGAAACATACATGCATGGAGTTTCATCGCTCCGAACACCTGTAAAATGAGTTTTCTGTTCAGTGTGCTAATTGGATGTGTGTTTTCATGTAGCGAGTTCCCTTCAGAATAATTGAGTGAAAACTGCAGTCCCGCGAGACCGACTGTGGTGAAGCGATTGACAGCCTGTCGAGAAACTCAGGGCCGTGGGAAGCTTGTGAAAACCAGAACAGACTGACTTTGACATCTGTATTTTGTTCCAACACTTCATTTGTGCCTTCGCTGTGACAACTCACTTTCAGAGGTTCTGTGTGTGTGTGTGTGTGTGTGTGTGTGTGTGTGTGTGTGTGTGTGTGTGTGTGTGTGTGTGTGTGTGTGTGTGTGTGTGTACAGGTGAAACTTGAAAAATTTGAATATCGTGCAAAAGTTAATTTATTTCAGTAATTTAACTTAAAAGGTGAAATTAATGTATTATATAGACTCATTATATGCAAATTGAGATATTTCAAGCCTTTATTAGTTTTAATTGTGATAATAACAAATCAGGGGGGTGGTGAGGCTGAAGTGCTGGGAAAGTATTGGATGTTTCCTATCATTTGAAATGATCAGAATACATCTATGAGGAACGGTTCTAAAAATATGGCTTCAAAGTTTTCCTGTATGGATCAATTTACCCAGGTTAGGGGTCAGTTGATCCGAGTCAGTGGGTAAGTTGTACCATCTGGGTGTAACCATCACTTTGCATATAGGGATGGCATAATTTTGCATATGGATACACTGACATCACTCATCCTGAGCAAATTGACACGTCAGAAATGTGCAGTAACAGTTACTTGACAGACGAATGTTTCCAAATGAGTTTTGCTTGACTTCCTCTTTTGTCTGGTTATTAGATCTCAACAATGGTAGTTAAGTGAAGCCCTTTAGCAGCTATCTGTAATGTTGCCTTTTACATGTGTGTGTTGTGTCTGTGCTGTGTGTGTGTGTGTTTACTATATTTTGGAGACAAATTTGTTCCCAGAAGTGACAAAACCCTGTTAAAATCTCCACAAACCTCCCTTTAGGGACGCCCTCATTTATAAATCTAATATAAAAATTAAATAATTAAAGGCTTTTTAAAAATCTAAAAATGCATTAAGTTTTATATGATGGGTAGGGTTAATGTAAGAGGAGAGAATATACAGTTTGTACAGTATAAAAACCATTACGTCTATGGAATGTCCTCATCAGATAGATGCGTGTGTGTACGTTAGTGCGTGCATGTGTGTGTGCGTGCTTGTGTGTGTGTGTGTGTGTGTGTGGGCATGCGCGTGCGTGCATATGTGTGCATGTTCGCGTGTGCATGTGGGTCCGTGCATGTGTGTGCGTGTGTGTGCGTATGCATGTGGGCGTGCGCATGTGCGTGTGTGCATGTGTGTGCATGTGTGTGCATGTGGGCGTGCGTCTGCATGTGTGTGTGTGTTTGCATGTGGGTGTGTGCGTGTGCGCATGTGTGTGTTCGCTCAGATCCTTTCATTCCAGCCTAATGGAAGTGTTGAGAATGAGATACTTTTGTCTGGGTTTTAATTAAGAGTTCAGTCAATGGAGCTCAACTTCCCTCATTGTGCTGAGATTAGCCAGCCGAGCGATGACAAGGATTGTGGGAGATGAAGCTGCTCCAGGGGAAACATGTGTTCGTATTATCAGTCAAAGCACATTTCCCCCACTGTCTCTCTTGGGTAATGGAGCACGCTTTGTGGCGGCATATTAATTGAAGGAGGGGAAGGAACTGAAAAAAAAGACAAAAAACTGAGGCTTTGTCATAACATTTACACAATGCATAAAAGCAGAGCTTGTCCTGAGTTTATAGTTTAGGCCTACTCCTCGACGGGCGACAGGAACGAGCTTGTGATCCTGACACCTAGTGGGTATTTCACTCTTTCCCACCAGCGTTTGGGTTTTTAAGTTTTCAGCCATTTTCACAAAACTTTCTTGGCCAAATATATTCAAAAATATCTGAACATGCAATAAGCATTTTTTGTGGTCAAACACTTCATCCATGGAAGGATGATAAAAACACAGATGGAGTAGATGCGAGTCCATCAACACCTCAACACTTCACATCTGTCACCTCTTCATGGTTCAACATTTCAGTCAGTAACATTAGGCAGTTTTGATTTATATGCTTTTGGATGTTAATGATCCTGTTGCAACAGGAAAACAGTGGCAGTGTATATTCACCCAAAATAGCAATGCCTCTGTGAGAAAAAAAAAAATCAAGTTTTCAGAGTTTTAGTGTCAGTACTACATATATTGTTGAATATAATGTATAATAATACAATGGGGGAATATTTGTGTCCTGATAATGCCAGATGTCTGATGTAACCAGTAAAAGTGTCCTACATTAATTTACATGCACACCATGGTCTGGCTGAATACTCGACTCTGATTGGCTGCAGTGTTTCCATTAAAAAGTAACAGAGGACTGTTTGAAATTAAGAAATAAATGCGCTGGTGACATTAGCTATGAGTAACCATAGCAACAGGCAGTCAAAGTATCAAAACAAACATCTAGTTAGCTGTTATACTTCCCCTAACAGTGTGTTTTAATGTTTAAAGGTTAAAAAACGAAAAGTGTGACGTCCATGGCTAGATAAGCCTAACTTACAGGAAAAAAATACGTTAACTTTCTGGTTCGTGTGTTAGCCGTTAACTGAAGGGTTCTACGACTATAAATATCTCCGCTTCCTGAATAAACCACCTGGCGTAACTAGGGAAACCAAGTTATTGTTTGTTAAAACTTAAGATTTGATTGTAAAACTAATTAAAATATAAACTAATGTTTTAAAAATTTTGTTATTTTGCAAGTTACCGTGGTATCAGCGGGTTAGTGCCTTCAGAGGTGTCCATTGATACCTGAAAATAGACACCTTGTTCGGGCATTAACCCTTACTTAGCCAGTGACAGCTAGATCATATTCATCAATAATTCAGTATTTTCAGCTTCAGAATCATGAATATTGTTATTCTGGTGTCTCTATTGTGTGTGTCTTTGGGTTTCAGCACCAAGTCCAAGACTATTCATTTACACACACAATGTAACACCAAATTTACCACTTTAACAACAGTAATCTTTTTGTTAACCTTTTATCATATGTCTTGGAAGTATTGAGAATGATATCTCGGTATTGTGATGTCAGTGTTCGTGATATGTGTTAAAATCGTGATGATGGGATCGCTACACCCCTAGTCTATTGCTTGTTTCTTCTTCTCCTGTGTTTAGATCCGGAAAGTCTGTACTCTTATATTCTGTACCAGTGAAAACAAACACGGATTGCTGTGAATATGGTGGGGAAAGAGTTTATGGCTTTAGAGCTGATCTTGAAAACATGTCATCCCGTCAGACGAGGCACAGCTAAAGAGCGGGATAATGTTCACCTGACACAGGGGCACGGAGCCGTCGGGATGAAATGACTTGAAGATGGGCTAACTGTGGAAATGCTGTAATGGTTCCCCGAGGAGGACAGTGTTTGAGATCTTTGCTCAGGGAAATGCCCTAAAATGAAGATTTCTTCACTCTTATTCGCCCTTATATACGACAAAGAACCACATGACAAAACAAAACGATACACTCTAAAAATGCTGGAATGTTTTAACCCAACTTTGGGTCAAAAATGGACAAACCCAAATGTTGGGTTAAAAATATAATAATACAAATTTAACCCAATGGCTAGGTTAGTCCATTACTTTACCCACATTTGGGTTAAAACATGCCCAGCATTTTTAGAGTGTATATGCATGTAGTACAATAATTATGTCAACAATGCCATCAAAACAAAAGAGCAAAAAACAAACAACAAAACTAGACTGAGGTGAAAATATTGGATAAACTAGATGAATAGTTATATCTAACAAACTCGCTCTTAAAAAAAACCTACCCAAACACTGGGTTGTTACGTCTGACCCAGATCTGGGTTACACAAAACTACCCAAACACTGGGTTGTTACGTCTGATCCAGGAGCTGGGTAACCCAAAAACTACTCAAACACTGGGTTGTTATGTCTGATCCAGGAGCTGGGTAACACAAGAAACTACCCAAACACTGGGTTGTTACGTCTGACTCAGGATCTGGGTAACACAAAAACTACCCAAACACTGGGTTGTTACGTCTGACCCAGGATCTGTGTTACACAAGAAACTACCCCAAACACTGGGTTATTACGTCTGACCCAGGATCTGGGTTACACAAGAAACTACCCAAACACTGGGTTGTTACGTCTAACCCAGGATCTGTGTTACACAAGAAAACTACCCAAACACTGGGTTGTTACGTCTGATACAGGATCTGGGTTACACAAAAACTACCCAAACACTGGGTTGTTACGTCTGACCCAGGATCTGTGTTACACAAGAAAACTACCCAAACACTGGGTTGTTACGTCTGACACAGGATCTGCGGTAACACAAAAACTACCCAAACACTGGATTGTTACATCTGACCCAGGATCTGGGTAACACAAAAACTACCCAAACACTGGGTTATTACGTCTGATCCAGGATCTGAGTTACACAAAAACTACCCTAACACTGGGTTGTTACGTCTGACCCAGGATCTGGGTTACACAAGAAAACTACCCAAACACTGGGTTGTTACGTCTGACCCAGGATCTGGGTTACACAAGAAAACTACCCAAACACTGGGTTGTTACGTCTAACACAGGATCTGGGTAACACAAAAACTACCCAAACACTGGATTGTTACATCTGACCCAGGATCTGGGTAACACAAGAAACTACCCAAACACTGGGTTGTTCCGTCTGATCCAGGATCTGAGTTACACAAAAACTACCCTAACACTGGGTTGTTACGTCTGACCCAGGATCTGGGTTACACAAGAAAACTACCCAAACACTGGGTTGTTACGTCTGACTCAGGATCTGGGTTACACAGAAAACTACCCAAACACTGGGTTGTTACGTCTGACCCAGGATCTGGGTAACACAGAAAACTACCCAAACACTGGGTTGTTACGTCTGACCCAGGATCTGTGTTACACAAAAACTACCCAAACACTGGGTTGTTACGTCTGACCCAGGATCTGTGTTACACAAAAACTACCCAAACACTGGGTTGTTACGTCTGATCCAGGATCTGGGTAACACACAAACTACCCAAACACTGGGTTGTTACGTCTGATCCAGGATCTGGGTTACACAAGAAACTACCCAAACACTGGGTTATTACGTCTGATCCAGGATCTGGGTAACACAGAAACTACCCAAACACTGGGTTGTTACGTCTGACTCAGGATCTGGGTTACACAAGAAAACTACCCAAACACTGGGTTGTTACGTCTGACCCAGGATCTGGGTAACACAAAAACTACCCAAACACTGGGTTATTACGTCTGATCCAGGATCTGGGTTACACAAGAAAACTACCCAAACACTGGGTTGTTACGTCTGACCCAGGATCTGGGTAACACTAGAAAACTACCCAAACAATTGGGTTGTTACGTCTGACTCCAGGATCTGGGTAACACAAGAAAACTACCCAAACACTGGGTTGTTACGTCTGACCCAGGATCTGGGTAACACTAGAAAACTACCCAAACAATTGGTTGTTACGTCTGACCCAGGATCTGGTAACACAAGAAAACTACTCAAACACTGGGTTGTTCTTACTTCTGGAACTCGAACTGTTGCGCATTGCAATCTCTCCCGTTCATGACTGTACTGTGTTTACAAGTCTTTGTGGATGCGAAACAGTGATAGTAATGTGCACTTCTCATCAGTTCATCGTTGCTTATATGAAACACGCAAAACACATCACATCAGTTCACCAGGAGAAACGTCAAACCTTTTCATCATTGAAGTCTGAATCCGTCACATCATGGAGGTGTTGACTGTAAACTGCTGAAATGTTGTGCTCCGTCGGGCAAATAACCCGTAAAACACAATAACGGTTAATTCACACAGCTTCCATTGATTCACAACTGTGCGTGTATTGACATGTCTGTGAGGATTTGTCCAACGCTGAGGGACACGTTTGACCCAGATACAATAATGAACGACACTCGATTGTTGAGAGCTGAATGCTGATTGGGTAATTAGATCGTTCATTAGCTGTGCTGACCTGAGCGAGTCTGGCTCTGTAAATCAGTCTAGAAACCCTCGAGGAAAGAGATCGCATCGGGACACACACTACTGTCGTGAAGAGCGTTCAGATAAATGAACGTGTGTGTGTTTGTGTGTGTCCTGCTTGTTCTCGGATGTCTCTCACCTCGACTCGTAAAAGAGAAAACACATGGAATTGCACTTCTGAGGTTATTGCTTTTTCTCTTTATGTTTTGTCTAGCATATTGTAAAGTGGTTCCTAAGGGGTGAATGGGGAAGTGAGAGTGACTCGAGAGCAAAAGGCAAACTGCTATTGATAATGATGATAGAGTACGATCTGCTGTGTCTGATATTGCTGTTTGCTTTCTTTAAAGGGGTAGTTCACCTAAAAAGGAAAAATCTCTCAATATTTGCTCTCCCTCGTGTTGTAACAAACCCGTAAGACTTTCCTCCATGTTCAGAACGCAAATGAAGATGTTTAATGAAATCTGAGGGCTTTCTGACCCTCCACTGAAAGCCTATTCACCCAAAACTCTGAGGGTTCAAAACATTTGTAAAGAGATCCTAAAATAAAAAAGGTTGAATCCAAGTCTTCTTAAGATACTTCGGTTTATCTCTCAGATTTCATTGTTAATCGTTCAAACACAAATCAAGATATTATTAAAGTCTTATGAGTTTGGAATGACATGAGTGTGAGTAAATGATCACATTATTTTAATTTGACGGTGACATTTGGTGTACATTTACAATATTCACAGTCATACACAGTAATTGCTATACTAATGTATACTGTAAGTCACAGTAGGTTGAGTTTGAAATCACAAAAACAGATTAAGACCTTTAAAGATCAATTATTAGTGGATTTAGTGTTGGATAAGGAGGATCAGTGAAAATAATGACAAACTAATCCTGTGTCTTTCACTGATGTTTATGACGAAGCTGCAAATGACAATAATAAATTGTTTACATTTTTTTTCAAAGTAAAAAAAATCTTCCTTGTTATGGAGTCTGGTTGATTAAGGTAACCCCTAAATGTTAACAATGCACATCTATCAAACATGTACTAATAAGTCACAGTATAGGTTGAGTTTGATGGGAAAGACAATAACATAAAACAGATTAGGACCTTTTAAGATTAATTATTAGTGTTTATTGTTTTATTGGATAAGGAGGATCTACATGTTTGATAGTAAATGTAATATTAACATTTAGGGTTTACTTAAATAAACCAGGCTCCGTAACAAGGAATGGGAAATATTTTGACTTTGAAATAAATGTATAGAATTTATTATTGTCATATTTTAAGGCTGCCGTTATTCATGCATGAATCTTTATGATTCCAGGATAGCTCTTCATTGCCACGAGTAGTTCATTTCTTTACTAATCATATACACTCTAAAAAATCCTGGGTTGTTTTAACCCAAATTTGGGTCAAATATGGACAAACCCAAATGTTGGGTTAAAAAAAGGCTGGGTTCGTCCATATTAAACCCCATTTTTGGGTTAAAACAACCCAGCATTTTTTACAGTCCAGTAAATATTAATTACAGTTAATATCATGATTACCCTTATTGTAAAGTGTTACTCATTAGGGTGTAACACTAAGTGTAATATGTTAAATAGTGCTGGGTAATGGTTAATCTGAAATAAAGTTTGTGTTTGCATAATATATGTGCGTCTCTGAAAAATGCTGGGTGGTTTTAACCCAATTTTGGGTCAAATATGGACAAACCCAATTGTTGGATTAAATAATAATAATAATAATAATACATTTAAGCCAACAGCTGGTTAAAGTGTATATATTTATATTTTATATACGTGCATGTATATATTTAAGAAATATTTGCAGGGTATACTGTATATATGTATACATTGTATACATACAAAAAATCTTAAATATATACATACATGTGTGTGTATGTGTATTTATATATTCAAAATAATTATACACACTACACTGTGTATGCTGGGTTGTTTCAACCCAAGTAGGCTTTATGCCGAGCGTCACGTGACCAAACCGGAAAACAGGTCTAATCGCATCCGCTTGTCGGAGAAAGTGTTACTGGCCGTAAGAACTGACTACGATATCTGTTGATTTTTAAAGCAATCAGCTAACCTACCTAGTTCACTTTGTTAGTGGCATTTTATTCCATTTAAATATCTAAATGTTACTGTGAAGAAAAAAAAAATGTCAAAATATAAATCTGCACATGTGAGGGACATTGGTTATGCTAATCTTTGCTCGCTCCTTTCAAGTTATCTGGGTAAAACCGCAAAAAAAAATCATGAAGCACATACAAAAGACCTGGACCGTAAGCGATGAGACCTGTTTTACAGAATGCGGAAGTAAGTTGTGCATAGAGCCTATTTGGGTCAAATATGGACAAACCCAAATGATGGGTTATATAACACAAACTTTTGGATGTGATTAATTGTGTTTTGCCCAGCAGTAATTTTAAAGTGCATTATTTCTATAGTAAGTGCTTCTTTTGGAGGTGCGTATTCTCTTTCTCACTCGCTGGTCTTTGGGTCGGTGAAGATAATCAGTACATGATCGAGGGTGTGTGTGTTTTCTCATCCACAGAACGAGCGTCTGAATCCAGCAACTGTAGTTAGTCCCATCTTAAACCCACAGGTCTCCAAAGGCCAAAGGCTCTATTGACTGAAGTGCACACACACACATACACACACACACGGTCCTGCAGTGTAATAAAGTCCTGTTAATCCATTTACTGTTTGACAGCGTGCAGGTGTGTGTGTCCCTACAAACCCTTCAGGTGTCAGTTCTGGACAGGTCAGGGATGCGTTTGCAGGATTGTCCAGTTGTCCAAAGGATGGCCGTAGCTGGTGTCACCGCATGCATCGCTCAGCTGTAGATTAACTGAGACGAGGCCATTCATATTTGGCATTTATGACATGCTTTTAACATTTGAAGTTGCGAATGCTGTGTTTTAATCTTAAATGCCATGGCTGACAGGACAGGATAATTGCAACCACTAGTTGAGACCTAAATATATTCAGCGCTTGTGACATTTATCCCACAGGGATTATAGCCGTATTGCTCATAACCTTATAAATGTACAGAAACTGACTGTCTGACTGTTAAAGGACACTAATACACACACACTGAACTAAATGCACACTTCTGAAGAGCTTCTTTTCTAACTTTAAGAGGACTCATTTTCATGCTTCGCTCTCGCGAATTATCACGCGGCGTTTTGATGGTGTCGCGAGAAAACAGACTGTGTATCCAACACTTCACATCAATGAACTGGTTTATTCAAGTCCAAAATATGATCTTGGCTTCAACCTGACTACATTAGGCCAATGGGAGAAACAGTATATCTATAAATATAACATATTTTGAAGAAAGATTTTGATTCATTAGCATCTCAATGAAGCACTTGTTCTCCATGTGGCATTCAGTCTTTAATTCTTTGTCTTCTCATGAGCTGATGTACCAAATGTATGAATAAGTGAATTTACATTAGTGAGCTGCTGAATTGGGTTGATTGTGCATAAATGACCGGACACATGTGTCCATACATGACATTATCTCCACGACCTCACGTACGGGAACACAAGAGCTTCTGATTAAACTGTGAAATCTGCCGTTTGATTAGATAACATCTTTACATTCCCATCAAGTCTTCAATAGACATGCTAAATGCCATTGAATTGTTCTTTCTTGGTAGAAGAGAGATGCAAATAGAAATGAGCTGAAGGTCAGAAGACCCTGAGAAATCAGAAGAGCTTGTGATCTCTCATTCTGGGGTGTGTGTTTCCTATAAAACGCCGTAACTCGTGCTTCTCTATCACAGTACGCCATCGTTGAGGAATCAGCTCGTCATGACTGATTCCCCAAACCATTTTGTCATAGATTGGTCGCTTAACCGCATTGGTTAATGATGTCACGCAGGTGTTGGAGTAATAACTACTGTTAATGAATCTGTCTGAGATCGAATTAATGAGAGATTAACACACTCCGTCGCTCACACACTCTGCGAATGTTCGTGAGAACGATGTTTTCGGGAAACACAGACTCATTGAACGGCTAATAATAAGAGTCTAGCGACTATAGTTGGCGAACGATGCTCTCGGGAAACTCGTGTCGCACCTCAATAACAGCACATGTGTTTTACAATACAACATAAACACAATCAGTACATTGTATTTGTTTTTTGATGCAAGTACGTACATAGTATGTAGAGCCACGTAATAAAGTGGGACCATATTTTTTTAATACATGGTTCTCAGTATGTAAATATTCCAGCACTTTCTGTGATGTGTATTAGGGCTGGGGGAAAATCGATACAGCATAGTATCGCAATATTATGGCAATACTGTATCGATACGCAGGTGCCAAGTATCAATCTTTTTTTGCATATTTAATTATAAGAATATCTGTTTTACTTTCCGGTTTTCTGCATTGTTTTCTCTATTTTTCACTGCTTGAGAACATAGGTTGAATCCGAAATCACCCCTAAAGTTAGGCTTATTCCCTAAGTTAGTCCACTATTACAGTTCACTTGAAGGAGTAAATGAAAACGAGTGAGCGAATTCGGACAGCCGTTAAGCGTAAGCTGTAGGCTACACGTTATTGCAGTGCAATATGGGAGAGAGACGTGATCAGACACAAGTCTCATTTTCTCACAAATGTTCATTTAAGACTTTATTTAAATCATTTTAGACAGCTCTTATGAGGACATTTGACAAAACGGACATTTTGGCATTATTTGTGTGAGTAATGTTTTTTTCAAGCCCGAAAGAGAACTCGATAGGCTACTGAGGCGTGTCTGTTCTGTGTGTGTGTGTTATAGGCTTGTATCGCAATAATATTGAATTGTGGCCCAAATATTGCGATACTATGGAATCGTCACATTGTTGCCAATTCCCACCCCTAATGTGTATGCTTGCTTATCATAGGACGTAATAACAAATGACTCGTTACATTAAGGTTGTAGTCTAGTGAGAACAAGGTGTTGGGCAATCACTTGTTTTCCTTTTTTTCATCAAACCACAGTTTTTGCAAGTTCCTGCAATTTCATTGCATAAAACTGCATAAATATCCTGCATATTCCAGCACATTTTTTAAGAAAATCTGCCGCATAATCAAGGATTTTTGCTCACAACAATCACAAAAAAAAACTGGCAAAAAGGACTGGCTAACGCGACTCTATCTATTAACTCTATCCCCGCTGGCGTTTTCATTTTTTTTTAAGTTGGCAGCCTTCAATCGCTTGTTTCAGCTTGTTTTTCATCTGTTTTCATCAGGAGATTCAGTACTCTTTCAGAAGATGCATTATAACACCCCTACCGTACAGTGAAAATATGGATTGCCGGAAAATTCCTTCAATGGTGAGGAAAGCGTTAACAGGTTACGTTTCTCATCTTGTTTAATTTTAGACCTTAATAAAAACATCAAACGTACAAAACATTGATGAGTCAAAGTAGTTTTGTAGCTTTACAAAAGCAATATGCTATGTTTCTGTTAAAATTAATAAATGAAACATAAAAAAAATGTGTGCTCCTGTTTTACAGCTTTTCGATGATGTTCACGTCGCGTAATTACGTCACTTCATGGTAACAGGGGGAAACGGCGGCTATTGTGTGAAGTAAAGGCAACATTTCTCAACTTTCTGTTCAGATATATGAGACTCTTTTGCAACGAAAATGCGAGGATTATGAAATCATGCAAGGCCCGCATATTTTGCACGGAAATTGGTAATTTATGTGGCGAAAGTGCGGCTTATTTGAGAAAAATGCCCCCGCATATGCAGACTTTGGCTGATTATGCACTGAATCATGTGATCGCATAATCACGTTTTTCTGGAGGGACTGGTTAGCGGCCGGTCGTGTTGGACATTTGGTGTGCTTTTTAATTGCCTTTTTCCCTATCACATATTTCAGCTATCATAAATTAGGTTTAATTCAAAAGCTTAAACACTCAAAGTTAACCCTGCGAAAACCGTTTCGAAATTGGACTTTGCGTTATCACTACTCTAAATCATGTCACCTGGCTCCTCCCACTAGTGCGGTGTCACGTTTCATATTACAAAATTTTTAATCAATACTTTTTCAAATCCTGACAAAACACATTAGCAACGTAACAATTTTGCAGTAATTTCACCACAGGTTTGTTTCTTCAATGAGCCTGGGTTCATATAAACAGTGTATCTGAAGTGTGTAAGTGGATTGAATCTGAAACACAAAGTCAGAGTTAGAGAGAATAATGGACAAACACAGCTGTTAATGCAGTAACACGAGTCATGTACCAATATGATTGTTCTCTCTGAGACCTGTGTGTGTATGAGTGAGTGAAAGAAAGTGAAAAGAAGTAGAGCTATATGAAAAGAAAATAGTGTGTGAGACCTTTCATGGACAAAAAGGAGATATTTGAGGATTAACTCAGATTTATGGCTTGTCATAACAATTTATACGTTTCAGCGCTGACCTTTCCCTTCGCACCGGAGTGATAGATGTACTTCATTACCATGTTTGAAACGAAACACCTTCCTCTCAGAGTCACCAGAGACTGATCAGTGCAGGGTTGTGGGTAAAAACATCAGGTTTGCCCATATGACCCTGATGTCACGTTAACATTGAGGATATGTAAATCTCACAGACACAAGACAATATCTCTGTTTATTCCAGCTGATGTAGTTTCTTTGCATCTGCAGATGTATATGAGGGTGTGACTGTACGATAAATGCAGGATGAAATAAGAGAATTAGTCATGTTTATGGCTATTTATTTCTGTAAGCATATCAAATTTCTGTCCTTCAAACATGCCAACAAGATGACACAACACTTATACATTTTCAGTTATAGCGAAAGTCTTCTCGGTCACAAATAATCCCTGTCAAGAACACACAGACAATTCCCTTCATCCCCGAAAACGTCAGGTTGTCACAACCGAATTTCCTTTCAAACCACAGTATATGTTTTAGGAAAAATGACATATTTTCAAAACTACTAATCAGTCTTACTGTAAGCCCTGTATAACGAGTCTGGTTTAGGCTGATGTTCATTAGCCAGCAATGAGTCGTCTGTCAGTGAAACTGTTATAGAGGAACTGACGGATATTCATTTATTGTACAAAGCTGTCAAAATCATCTGAGTCTGAAAGTTTTAGCAGAGCTAAATTCAATGCAATTAAAAAAAAATACTACATACACTCTAAAAAAAATGCTTGTTTCAACCCAAGTTTGGGTCAAATATATAGATATATATATATATATATATATATATATATATATATATATATATATATATATATATATATATATATATATATTATATATATATTTATATTTATATATATATATATATATATATATATATATATATATATATATATATTTATATTATATATATATATATATATATATATATATATATATATATATATATATATATATATATATATTTATATATATATATATATATATATATATATATTTATATATATACATTTTATTGTTGTTGTTTCTATATATTGCATCCCATCCAGTTTTATAGACAAATAAACAGTACAATCACAGAACAGGACCAAACACAACTACACACACACACACACACACACACACACACACACACACACACACACACACACACACACACACACACACACACACACACACACACACACACACACACACACACACACACACACACACACACACACACACACACACACACACAAATAAGTTAATAAACCACAAAAATAATAATTCATTCAGTCAGATTCAAGTTTGCAGTTATTGATTTTTGCCAAACTTGACATTATGGACCAGGTGAAATTGTACAAATGGACCAAATGAGAAAAGTAAAAAAAAAATGTAATAAAGTTTAAGGAGAGTGACAATTATAAAGGAAAACAATTAGATTTCAAATTGTGTCATCATTGTCTCTGGCTTTGACTAATAGTGAAGAAGTCCCCAAGAAGTTTCAAATCCACCGATACTTACAGAGAAAAATAGGAAATAATAATTAAAAAAAGTCTGTGAGGCAGTAATAATAAAGAACATTTGTTATCATTGTCACAAATGTTTGCTAAATAACTAAGGGAAGGAGAAGACTGCATTGCTTTGATTAAAGTGTGAGCATGGCCTTGGGTTCAGAATCAGATGATCCAAAGACTTGTGTGTGTTTGAGATTGTGAAGATGGAGTCCTCCTGCCGTGATCAGAAGTTCCCGCAGTCGCTGCCGTGTCTCCATCGGCGGCGGTGAGACTCCTCTCAGCGGGCAGCTCAGATCCGTCATAGAGGGATGTCTCCTAATGACTTATTCATATCATATTTCCTCTTCTCATCAGTCGAGCAAAGCCTTGTGTACGCCGCCTCCGTCCGCTGTCATCTTCAGCTCTGCCTCCGCGCCGGATACACCAAACAATCTCCCTCCCACTCCAGGGTCTTAGAGAGCGGCTCAGCGGGTGGGCTGTGTTTGCATAATTTTATTGCCAGTAAGGCATAAACAGTCACTAGCACACTTGATTAATCATGGTTCTCATTTTCCCCGCCGTCTTTCATAGACATAAGTGCTGCAGAGCCGCGTGGGAATTAATGTGACAGTTTAAAACATGCTTGTTAATCCCTCCTCGACGGCGGAAGAAGCTGCGATACAGCTAAAGTGTCGAAGGAGAATGTTTACCTTTTGTTTTTCAGTGTAAATCGCAGGATTACAGTCAATTAATTAGGACCCCCACGTTGAACGTCTGTGCATAAATGCAAATGGGCTCCTCGTTCGCCTTCGGTCGCATGATCCGAATAATGAAATTCTCGTGGTGTGTGTTTACAGGTGACACGTGCACCATGGCGGAGTACAACAAGCTGAAGAACATGCTGTTGGACATGCAGCCCAGGACCGCCTCGAGAGCGGGAACCGGACGCCATGGACCAGAGGAGGGCGCTGGTGGACACCATGTTCAAGTATATCGATCGGAAACCAGGACGGCCATCTGAGCAGTGAAGAGCTGGCAGAGGTGAGAGCACCGATAACAAGTGCGGGATAGTGGACAGTCATTGTCCTTCACTTTGAACAGGTTTATGTTATCCCGACGGGGTGATCAGGATCAGGTCTTCATCTGCCTGAAGGGGCTTATTCTGAGATTTTAATACATTTGTATTGGGAAAAAATGCTCAAAAACAGAATAAATGCTCAGGCCCTTAGTAATAATAATATATAACATTTCAAGCTCATGAAAACTGATTATTTAATAACATGGCAGGCCTACAACTGCAGTAACTCAATTAATTAACATTGGCAGAGTAACAATGCGTCTGAGTGAATCACGTTAGCAGAAACCAGCAGTAGCCAATGAGAGTTCGTCATTAGCTTTAGATCACCCTTTGGACATTCATGATTCATACCAATATTTGAATTACACAGCGTTGTTCACGAGACTCAGAGCTTTCCAACGACACCGCTCATGACAGACTTGCAGTCGATGACAGTAAACACACGGAGCACGGTGCGACGCGTTGGAATGCTAACTTCTTGGTAAATTCGGAAGAAATTTACTGCCGCAAGTAATCTAAATGTAATAAAATAAAATTTGTATGTATATTTTCAATGTTTTCTTTATAGCAGCTTGAAAGAACGCATATTGAAGAGTAAACTAGCCCAAAATCACAAAACTTATCGGTGCAGGAAAAATTTATGTTTTCGCCTGCCATGTCTCGCCTTAAATCATCGACTAAGAAAACAAACATTGAGGCAATATTACAGTACATTGATACTGAAGTCCTCTGGTTTTTATCTTCAGTACAGTAATTGAGTCATACACTGTAAAGAGAGGTTACGTGTAATTCTAACCTTGGACAGGTATTCCAACGCATTCTCATCCCAAGGAGTCATATACGTCTCTTTTGCCAAAGCGTTGACATCCAATCCAAATGGCACCCTTTAGCGACAATATAACACGCTTAGGTTATGGTAGGTTTAGGTCTGGGGTAGGGTTAGACCACTAGGAGGCGCCTTCTGTCCCATATATATCTGCGTCTCATATTGACGCTAAAGGGTGCATGTGTGTTAGATGTCTACGCATTGGCAAAAGCGTCGTATATGACGCCTTGGGGTATTTCTACCCAATTAATTGCTTAAAAATTTGTTTTGTTGATATAATTACATCTATTTAGGTGGATTCAGTGGATTTGCTTTGAATTAAACAAGTTAACTTAGAACTTAACCTTTTTTAAGTGTATGAAAGCCTGAAAGTAGTCCCGGTTTCATAATCCAGTCTCATGTTTAATTCACCTTCTGCTGGATTGCTCCTTGGTTCTTGGTTTTGCTATTTCTTCCATTAACACTCATAGCATGTTCCAACCAATCTGCATCAAGAACATCTAGGCTGAGGTATAAGACAAGAGCTTCACCACACCTGTGATTGATAACGCTGTTCAACTCCTGTTCTTTCACAGATCTCCATAAAGGAGCATCTGGAAAACATCTTGATGGAGTGCAGCATGCAGGACCTCCTGCGTTACGACGACTACAACAACGACGGTCACCTGACCCTTCAGGAGCTCTACACAGCTTTCCGTGAGTCCATCACTGGCCTTCAGTGCAGATGAGCTTATGTCTGCAGGGTTCTCCATTACACCGCTCTCTGAAACACATCTGCACCTGATCCTTTTGGCCAATGCATGCTAATCAAGGCCCGATGATGAGAGATGAGTGCTTTTGGCGGGAAAAGAGAGATGAGATGGCAGGCTGAGATTATCTCATATCATCCATCGTCCCACGCCGCATAAAGCAAACGCTCTCGTTTCATTCATTTCAGGAATTGGCAATGCAATTCAGTCTCAGCTTCCAGAATGAGCAACTGGAACTAAAATTATACATCCATTCCACGCGGATATAAATCACGGTGTTAGAGGTGATGTGTGACCCGTTAAGATCCGGCTACAGAATTAAACACGGCTCCATTAACCAGCGCCAGTCATTTCCCTGTGTAATGATGAGTGTTTGTCATCGTACGGTCCCTTTGCTTGTGTGTCCATTGGCCAGTGTTGGTCATCGGCGTGTGATAACACATCGTATCTGACTGAGCTTTTCTCAAGGTTAACCGTGTTGCTGCGGTGGGATTTTAGAGGATGTCATCTGGAATATCTCGTGAGAAAGGATCATTGCTGAAATTGTTTCCGTGCAAACACACATCCCTGAGGAGATCCCACTTGCTCCTCTGGTTGCTTGTAAGAGAAACACACTTTTTTTGTCTGATGAAATTGCTTCACACATGTTATTCAACTTTCTTATGCTGTGATATTTGAGATGAAACATGAACATATTTGGAAGAGTCTTGACCATTCTGTCATTCAGACGTCTTCATCATGTTCAGTATGGGAAGTTTTCATGTATTGTCTCAGGTGTTTTACGCTGGTTAGTGGTCTTAAGCTGGTTAATACCCAGTCATTCGCTGGTTAAGGAGAGTCCGTACAGGCATGTAAAATAACTACCAGTGTCACAAATATCCGTCCTGCTCTTACGTGAAAAATAAGTTGGATAAACCGCTTTTTCTCAAATCTGTCACTGAGCTTGTCAGAATGCATTCTGGGATTGCATCCATAAAATGGTGCCCAATTGGGCCAAATAAGGTATTTTAAAAACACAAGTACGCTATGCTGCCAGATTCCTATCATTAGCCAACATTCACATCTAGAGAAGTCATCTGTCATAAAGTGTGCAAAGCTTGTGTCTTTGTAGCTCTTGTTAAATACACACCTCACATTAGAGTTTGTACGTTAGGTTTAATAAAGCCGATCACGTGCCAAATCGCTCATATAATATTAATCTGAAAAGACTGCAGCTTGAAATAATCTGACAGTGCTGGATTTCAGCGCAGAAATAAAACATATAAGCCCACCGATAAGGCTCAGTTTCCAGGACAGAAATACCACAACAGTCGCAGAAACCAAGACTAATGATAAGTAGTGATCTGAAGAAACTACATCAGTAAATGTGTTTCCTCAGATCGTGTGCTGTTTGTGATCAGACCCGAGTCACATCCACAGATCAGCAGAGAGAGGAAAACTACAGAACAAACCTACAGGCGTCTCCAACGCAAACACGACTGTGGAAGCTCGTTTCCGCTGCAGAATGCAAAATTAAACAGGCAATAGCGACTTTTTATCACAATTACGAGTTTACATCTTGCAATTATGAATTTTTATCTCAGAATTGTGAGATAAACTCGTAGTTGCGAGAGATAATGCAATAATTACAAAATTCGGACTTTATAACACACAATTGCAACTTTATATCTTATAATTCTGACTTCATAACTCGCAAATTTAGTATAAAAGGTCAAAATTGCGTGATATTAACTCTCAATTGTGAGAGATAATGCAATAATTGCAAAATTCGGTAATTTTTTCTCAGAATTGCATGTTTATATCTCACAGTTCTGACGTTATAAATTGCAAATGTAGTATAGAAACTCTGAATTGCATGATATAAAGTCGCAATTGCGTGTTATAAAGTCAGAATTTTTGGATATAAACCTGCAATTCTGAGACAAAAATTATTTATTTTTTTTCTTAGAATGGGACTTTATTCTGAGAAGATATGTCAGAATTGAGATTTAAAGTGAGAATTGTGAGATATAGTCGCAATTGCGAGAGATAATGCAATAATTGCAAAATTCTGACTTAATAAATCACAAATGTAGTATAGAAAGTCACGCAATTGCGTGTCAAAGTCAGAATTTTGCAATTATTGCATTATCTCTCGCAATTGCGACTTTATATCTCATAATTCTGACTTCATAACTCGCAAATGTAGAATAAAAAGTCAAAATTGCGTGAAATAAATTCGCAATTGCGAGTTATAAAGTCAGAATTTTGAGATGTAAACTCGCAATTCTGTGACAAAAAGCTTGTTTTCTGAAAATATGTCAGAATTGATATTTAAAGTCAGAATTGTGAGATAAAGTCGCAATTGCGAAAGATAATGCAATAATTGCAAAATTCTGACTTTATAACACAATTGCGACTTTATATCTCATAATTCTGACTTCATAACTCGCAAACAAAGTATAGAAAGTCACAATTGCGTGTTATAAAGTCAGAATTTTGAGATGTAAAATCACAATTCTGTGACAAAAAGTTTTAGTTGTTTTTTTTTTTCTTAGAATGGGACTTCATTCTGAGTAAATATGTCAGAATTAAGATATAAAGTCAGAATTGCAAGTTTATTTTTTGGACTGGCTTTTTTCTCGTAATTCTGACTGTATATCACACAATTCTGTGAACTAAAGTCAGAATTGTAAGATGAAAAATCACAATTGTTGATATTGTTTTGTTCTGTGACGGAAACAAGCTTCCATACAAATATAAGAGCCTCCATGAAACAGGCAGTGATAAAGATCTGCTGAAGTTGAGCGCCTGAGACTGAGATGGATGATCACCTACAGCAGCGAGGCGAAGAGACGAGCGTGTGTGTGAGCGGTGTAATGGTGTGAGAAAGAGGTCCCGCTGAGAGCAGGGCTCCTGTGCTGAAGGTTACCCGTCTGATGAGGGCTTCATGCACATCACAGGTCTCTCTCTAGGGGCTGAATTACTGAATCAGACAAGGAGTTAATTACACACGCCGTCACCAGTCTCGCTTACGAACTGAAGAGGAACCTCCTTTCAGAAACCTCACAGATACTGCAGTCTGAGGACCACACCTGCAGACAGGACAAATTAACAAATATGCAAAGAAATGCAAAAACAAAACAAAAATATTCCTTATTTATGTATAATTATATATATTTTTAAATTTATTCATGTATGCATTTATTTATTTCCACTTATTTATTTATGTATTAATGTCTACATTTATCTATTTATACATGTATTGCTCTGTATGCTAATGAGGGGGCGTGTCCTACCTCATGGAGCTCACAGTGACACCCTGTGGTGTGACCAAACACTACGCAACAGGTTTGTGGATGTGACTTTAAAGGTAATTATAGATAAATACATATATAAGGAAATAAAAGTATAAATAGTCTTTTTTTTATTTCTTTGCATATTTATTTATTCATTTGCATTTATTCATTTTTAATTTCTGCAGGTTTGGTCCTCCTTAGTTGCTAAGCTGACTAAAAAAAGTGCACTTATAAATTCCAATTATAAATGCAACATGCAATAATTGGAGACAATAATACAGTAATATTAGATAATACTTGTTTTCACAGTGTCTTTGCTACATATGTTACATGTACTTAACATTAACAGTAAATTATGCATAATTACATGCAACTAACAAGTTCAAAATATGAATAAATGGTTAATAACTACTGCATAACTATAATTTAGGACCATAAAATGAATAAAAAAATATAAAATAAACACAATATAGTCCATTTGGTGATTTTTGCCCGCCACATGAAGAGCACCAGAGGGTTAAATTTGAAGATGCAATTTAACACATTTAAAATGTATTACATTTAAATCTAATATTGAATAACACACTAAAGTTAAAATTACAATCATGTATTTTACAAGTGCTTTAGTAAATTAGTCAAGTATAATTTAGTATGTTAGTTTTGTATGTACTTTTAATCGTTGCACTCAGAAGCACAGTCTGGGTTTGAGACGCACGTTTGTCCTGCGGTTTGGTTTTCTCCTCTGCTTTCAGGACACGTGTGTATTTACTCTGGCAGGAACCCGAAGCTCTCGTTCTGTGAAGTTGCTGTTCACCTAAATCAGCTTTTGTGTATAATTGCACCTGAAGCGTTCCTGTGATAATGCCAGTCATGCAAGTTGAATTAATTTCAGCACGTCTTGAAACGGCGCTAAGGTTTAATCCCCTTTCCTCCTGATAACAGATGGACACAAGCCTCCGCTGTCATTCCTGATATTGTCCTGTCCTGTCCTGAATCTATTGTGGCCCGATGTGAAGAGCCAGCTGTCAGGCACAATAAACTCAGCCATGTGTGCTGTAACGTGAGTCATCCGGAAGAGTGAGTCTCTGTAAAGATCTGATGTGTGTGTGCCACGCGATCAGAGGAGGAAGTGTGTGGGAATTCTCCCAAAGCTTAACATGTTTCACAGGCTGGCAAAGGGTTTAATAAAAGCAGCACATTCATCCATGAATCATTCCTCGAATCATGTGTTGTTCAGGAGAGGTGTGCTGGGTCTCACAGTAAATCTGGAGACATGCTTACCGTAGATTAAATGATATTGAATAGTTGACTCAGAGATGAAATGCTGCTGTTGCTTTATCACTCTCAAACCTGTGTGTGTGTGAACAGGTTTGTATGCAGTTCTTCTCCATCCTGTCACAGCTGTCAAGCTCCAAAATAGACCAACACAAAAAAACAGCTAGTGCTCTGCTTGCCAAGTCTTGTGAAGTCATGCAAAGAGACCGTTTAAGTCATTATTGGAAGATATTCTTTAGCATTGTATCGATTAAGTTTTTTGCCCTAAATCCAAGTAATTGAATATTGACTACTGATCCAGTACTTGTATTTGCCTTTCGAGGGAACTCGCGCTGCGTCGATGGAGACACTCCTCTTCTAGTCCAATAGCCCATAATCGCACTGCTCAATATCAGTGTTATAATGGCGACCAAACAATCATTTAAGTTGTGTGTTTCTCCATGCCCTCATCATCTCATGGGTGGGGAAACACACAAATTTTGTGGGATGTGTTTGGGAGTTCTGATGAGATGTGCCGAGTGTCGAAATGTGGGAAGAGGAATCTTCAGCATACGAGGAGCTGGTGGAGGAACGGTCTCGCGCTGTGTCAAATCTGAACAACGAATGGCCAGCCGAGAAACTACGGCGCTCTTAAAAGTTTATTAGATGAGCGCTTTCTAACACCAAGTGCCTCCACCGAGGGGACTTCCATTCTTTCCCGACCTCCACAAAGAGCTATCGTTGTCAAGGAATAAACCATTTTCATCAAGTGTATTTAGTCCCCAAATCCACGTCTAGTCTGATATAAGGGGCCTAAAAGAATGTGGTTATAGGGCGATACCAAAAGTTGAACAGCCACTCGTGAGAGTCCCCAACTTCGGCATCGTCCCTGAAGTCCCCAAAGTTGCTCACTAAGCCATTAAAGACATCATCTACACTAGTGGGTATAGCATATATGACATGCCGAGGGACCTGGAGACTAGCTAGGAGACGAGGCCTGAAAGGCCACCTGTGCATAAATTTGTCTGAGATCAAAAATAAGGATAAATATTTCACTACAATACAATTTTATTTTTTTATTTATCGACTGTCCTGCACAGTTCATCTCCAACCCTAATCAAACACATCTTCAAGGGATCCTGAATACTTTAATTGGCTGCTTCAGGTGTGTTTGATTAGGGTTGGAGATGAACTGTGCAGGACAGTCAATCAGCAGGAGAAGGGTGGGACACCCCTGCGGTAGGCTATTCCATAGCTTAGGACCAATGTCTGCAAATGCACGATCACCCCTATTTGTAAGCCTAGTTATAGGGACAAATAGTAAATTATGGCGCTTTCCACTACACAGGACCAGCTCGGACTGGGCTCGAGCTCGCCCTTGTTTGGTTTTCCACTGTGTAAAGGTTGTACCTGTTCCTGCTTTCGGGTACTTTTTTTGTAGCTCGCTCCGAATGTCGCCGGAGGGGCTACAACAGAATTACCCGAAAGCAGAAGCAGGTCAACTCTTTACACCAGTGGTCACCAATCTCGGTTCTGGAGGGCCGATGTCCTGCAGAGTTTAGCTCCAACCAGTTCCAACACACCTGCCTGAAAGTTTCTATTATGCCTAGTGAGACCTTAATTAGCTGGTTCAGGTGTGTTTAATTGAGGTTGGAGCTAGACTCTGCAGGACACCGGCCCTCCAGGACCGAGATTGATGACCCATGCTTTACACAGTGGAAAACCAAACAAGGGCGGAGCCGAGCCCAGTCGAGCTGGTCTGTGTAGTGGAAAAGCGCCATAATTTACTTACACGTAAAGGCGATACTAAAATGTCGCATGAAAACAATGCCGACTGCTGATTGGTCAGAGAGAATCGTCACCATTCACTGCGTCATTATTACACGCGCCAGATGTATCCAAAATAAGCCCGATATTTTTAAATAGTTTGGCCAGAGATAGTTACTACACTAACTACTATTATTATGGCAACTCGGAAGAATACGACATGGTCAACGAAGAAGTGCAGACTTTCCTTTGTTTGGTTGCCGATAGAGAATCCAGCGAGAGATTGATGGGGCAACGAGGAACGAAAGTCATCGCTATGACAACTGGGTACTATTTGTGTCGGTACTGTCTGCAATGGAAAACGGAGCAAAAAGTGAGCTGAGTCAGGCCGAGGCGAGCCGAGTCAAGCTGGTACTGGTAATGGAAAAGCGCCATTAGAGTCCCTAACCCTGACCCATTTCCTGCTGGACACCCTGCTATCACCTCTTCAGTGAAGTCCACCCTCACCATCAACAAGACTCTGGGGCTGCTGGGCGTGAGCAACCCCTGCCGCCAAGCTCCTGGCATCAAGTGCATTAGAAGAAGAGTGCCGCTCCGGCTGCAGGGCATACACATTTTAAACTACATAGACGACTGGCTTATCCTGGCAGAGTCCGAACAGCTGGCGGTTTGGCATCGAGATGTTGTTCTCGCACATATGAAAAACTTGGGGTTGAGATTGGATGCCAAGAAAAGTGTACTTTTTCCAGGACAGAGGACCACTTTCTTTAGCCTGGCAAGCCAGACCTATTTAGGTCTGGGAACACACAATTGGCATACCTCAATCCAGGGGGCGGGATAAAAGGTTGTCTTTCAATATCCTTCTGCACGCCATAGGCTAGCGCTAACCAACCAGAGCGATGATGGCTGTGGCTGAGTGAGTCCCATGCGTTTTCCCCATGGTTTTCTCAAAGTTGATATATTAAACTTTTGCCGTATCCGGTCGTCAAAGCTCTGAACACATCTTCCTTTATTAAGAAAGAAAGTCATCCAGAGTCGTGGATGACAAAGCCGAAGTCGAAAGACCGCTGTTCGCCAGCTGCGTTCTTGTTTGTTTTTAAGTATCAGGGAAATCCCCAATGGAAATCACGGCGCAGAACCGTCACAACTCTGCCGTCATTGTGTTAAGCCCGCCCACCAACTCTATACATGATGTGATTGGCCTGACCAGAGTTTGGATTTTCCACTTCGAAAGTCAACGGAGAGTTGCTAGACCACACTTTGCAGCAAAATAATTTTTGTTGCCGCTAGGGTGCATCTAGATTTCTAGGCTACCACTTTCTTGGTGTCATGTGAGATTCAGTGACAATGAGCGCCATGCTCTCGCCTGCTCATGTCGCCACGGTCCTCGCAGTTGTAAAAGAGATAATTCTTGGCCAGTCGCTCACTGTAAACAGTTTCAAAGGCGGTTGGGCCTGATGGCGTTCCAACATTATTCCGTACATGAGACCCTTGCAGAGGTGGCTCAAGACCAAGGGGGAACACACTTCTTATGATCTAGATTACGTGGCAGTGTCTCTGTGCTTTGGTTATGGTGGAAACCTTGGTTCCTCTCCCAGGGGTCCAGTGTTAGGAGCTCTTTGCCATCGAGTTTCCGATGCCCTCGCTGGCTGGGATCGGTGATGGACGGCCGCTCAGCTCAGAGTCTGTGGAGGAGTCATCATCTTTCGTGGCACATAAACTGCCTGGAGATGATGGTGGTCTTCACTGCTTTGAGACACTTCTTTCCAGACCTGAGAAGCCATCACATGCTTGTTCGCACAGATAATATGTCAATGGTCTTCTATATAAATCATCAAGGGGGTTTGCGTTCAAAAATGGGAAAGTCAGCTATTTGTTATCATATTAATTATTGTCTTTGCCCCCGAATACCATACTTTTACGTTCTCATTTTCAAGCTATCCGATATATCCTCATATCCAAGAGAAATGCACGTCACTAAACTAACGCCAAAAGCTTCCCTCTAGTTCTTTATTGCAACACTGCCGGTATTGCATTGCTTTCATTGAGAAACCTTTTAAAAATCGTCACGACATGGACAATGCGACCAACTTTTCTTGCCTAATGTATCTGAGTGAAACGTCTTGATTTTATCCATGGGGAATTCATTGGATGTTTGGATGGATGTGGTTTGCTATTGGTGGATCTCATGTGAGTGACAGAAAAGACAAAAAAAGATTACAAGGGAGTTTAAGTTTTTTTTTTTTTTTTTATATTTCAAGTTAACTTCAGTTAACATTTACTTTACTTCAAGCTACAACCACTTTTCCTGGCTTTTAGTTTCAGTTAACTTTAATAACCCTGACTCCTAGTTTCCTTAGATTGACCAAAATGGAGGTCAAATTTGTAATTTCTCAAGTTATACCACGTTCTTAATGACTCCAGCGCTTAAGGAAGTCATTATTATTCCACATGTGATCTTTGACAGTGCAGAAAAGAGCGTTTAGTGGAGGGTCGGCAGTTTCTCTCACGCTTTGTATGTGCGAGCGCACAAGTGCTGCTGCAGCATTCTGATGACCGAGGAGCGGCTCCCGGCTGTTGGCGGCTCCGCATGTGGGCTTCTTTTATCCCAGCCTCCGACTTGGTCTGCAAGAAGGAAATAATTCATTACCGTGGCTGCATTGATTTATTCCTTCTGCAGGCTTGAGCTAGAGTCTGACTTCAAACAAATGCTTCAGGCGATGGACTGTTCAGCTCTTCCTAGCGCTGTTACCTTCACACACACACACACACACACACACACACACACACTGGCAGCAGAAAGACACTCTAATCTGCTGAAAGACTTCAGTGTTCAGCCTCTTGTCACCGAGGCAGAAAATGGTCATGATGCAGTGGTTTAGGGTCTGGCAGATACTGTACTTTTCTTCAAACTCATCTTTAATCACCAAAATGACATATCTAAAAATGTTTTCCTTGAAATAAATTCTTCATGCCTTAAAATATCTTGAATGTAACTCAACACCCTTGCCTCGTTTAGTAGACGTGGTTTTATGAATATGCAAATGAGCCCTGCCTCAACTCACTCACTCAGAGATCCACTGGTTGATGATCACACGTTGATCTGATTGGTTACAAGGTTGTTTGTGATGTCAGAAACACCAGCAAATTCAAACAGTGTTTTTTAAAACTGTTTTTGGTTCAAAATACTCAGCAATGCTGTCGACTTATGAATTTACACATGGTTTGTCTTAAAGCATATTGAAAACACCACATAGACACATAAACAACATTAAAAGCTTAATTTTCACCACAGTGGGAACTCTGAGCACTGTTCTGACTCTCTAACTGTATATCTCTCCTTGTCACTGACTGAACTTACAAGGTGAAGTGGTAGTTGAAGTGTTGTTGTGTTGTTAGTCAGATGTAAATATCTACCACAGCAACACATTCTCAATCCCAACTCACCACATATTGACGCTTGGTTAAGACCCGTGGTCACTTTTCAATGCTCAGGAACCCTTTAGAGTCATTTTTCGACATGCAGTGTATGGCATTGCTTTCATTTGTTTTCCTTATTCATCAGATCAAGACACATTTCTTTTTTGCATGCAAAATAAAAATGCAGTATTATGACATTATGAATATTTATACTTCCATAGATGTTTCGGAGTACCTAACCAACCCCTACCCTAACCCTACCCACTTCTCAACAATATAAAACACAAAACAGGCGCAGTGGGTATTTTGGCAAAAACTGACCAAAACAAAAACAGTATGAAAGTATTAGAACAACTTGTGTTGTATTGCAAGTCTTCTGAAGCCAAAACAGAGTGGATCTTAATTATTTAATATCTGAAAATGATCCCACTCTGTGAAAGCACACAGACATACAGTATCTCATTCAGAAGAGACACTCAGACTTTAAATTGATGTAATTGGCACACAACGCACAACTGCATCTCCATCACTGTTTCTGAAGTTTACTAAACACAAACCAACTTAGGCATGTATTGACCATATGTAATTGAACAAACTAAAAGGAACACTAATCACAATAACAGTGACTGGAAAAACATCATCATATACTCTTGCTGCTGCGTTTTGGACCAGCTGGAGTTTGTTTATTAAGCGTGCAGGGCAACCACCCAGTAGAGCATTGCAATAATCTAGCCTTGAGATCATGATCGCATGGCATGTACAGAGTGAAGAGCAATGGTCCTAGTACTGACAAATGGCCTTGTGGTACTCATCCTCAAAATTCCTCATGTTTTGACCAAACACAGAAAATGTTAATATTCAAGTGTCGCAGTTTCTTATTTGGACTTTTATTTTGGCATTCTGTTATGTTGTTTCCTTTAGATCCCTTTTCTCCACTCTGTTTAGTTTAGGTTTCCATAGTTATTACTACCTCATTATACTGTAGTTATCCATAACTTTGACCTGAGTCTTGTTTTGCTTTCCTCGCTTGCTGTGTGTTTATATAGCACTTAGTTTGCAGTCATGTTCTGGTCACTTTGTTTTTTTTCCCTACGTTTTCTCCTGAGATCTCCTGAGTGTTGTGGATTTATGATAAAGACAGCTTTTTGAGAGTGATGAGTGAATCAATTGAACTAATTTAACTTTTCACAAAATGATTTACTGTTTCAAAATACTGGAAACGCCACCTGCTGGTTAGAATGGTCAGCACAAAAAGCCCAAACATCCATAAAATGCCTTTTACAAGTTACACATGTTTTCATGTTAGTGTAGGGCTGGGCGATAAAACGATAACGATAATTATCGCGATAGAATTTTTCTCGATAAAACAATATCAAGAGGTCGCTAAATGTTCGATAATGTTTATACGCCAAAAGCGGAACGAAACTAATTTGAACAGCGCGCGCCACACGGAGCATTTATCCGCTCGGCTCAAAGTCCAAACCATAGGTCCAAACGGCAGCGCACTGAGCGCAGCGCGAGCTCACGCACACTCTGATCGTCTCCCTCACAAGATCCAGTGAGAAGCGCTTGAGATCAGTGAAGAACACAAATGTCAAGTTTAATCCAGTTTAAAGGCTGATGAAACACCGCTGACAAAAAGGAGAAACACTGCGTGCAACGATGCAGTCAGAATCTGAATTGATACTGAAGCAATTTAGCCTACCATGGATTTACTGTAAGGTTAGCCTAGCAATATTAACTGCACCATGAAATGTGGGATATGCACATATTGAATTGTATAATACTATTAATGTAGACAATGTATTAAATGACTAATGGAATATAAGTACAGTATTTAATCATGTATTTAACTGTTAGGCTACTGTTTTTCATTCAAATACCACAGAAACCATAAAGTTATACCATAATAGTGAGGTGCTAAGTTATAGGCTATGCCTGATTTGATCTGTGGTTATCATGATCTAAATGCATGATACAGGATGAACTATGGTTAATTTTAATACAACTCAAACAGTCAGAATATTACTTTTTACCAAATAAAAATGTGGTTGTTACATAAAAAAATAAAAAAAACAGATGTTACTGTTTTTGATGTTACTGTTTTTGTTAATGAACATAAATTTAAATAGTCGTTTAAAACACAATTTACACTCTGTTTTATACAACTTTCACTTAGGAGCAAAAATCTGCCTTTAAACTTGAAAGAAATAAAGATTTAACATATATCGTGATAATTATCGATATCGACTAATATAAGAAAAATTATCGTGATCATTTTTTTTGGCAATATCGCCCAGCCCTAGTGTAATCTATTAAAATGCAATTGACAAATCATTTAATACTATTAAATATGATAGAATGTGTGTCATTTTATTAAATTGAGGGGCATACTATAAGCTAATGTGTGTTTCTACAGCTGAAAACTGTTCCTTTTTTATTATCTCATTAAAATGTCTACAAATTTATGAAACTTTATTAAGCAAAGCCAAAGCCCCTGTTTTATGGGTTCACAGAGATGATTCGCAACCTAGTGGCGAACCATTGGCTTGGTTATTGGCTTGGTTATGATTTAACCAAGCCTCGTTTACTGAAATCGCATCACTTTGGCTTTTTAAAACATACTCTGAATAATTAGTTTAAAAAACAAATTATTCAAAAATGTTTCAAAGTAAAAGTAGAGCAGGACAAGTCTTGTTGCTTTAAATAGTGAGTGTGCTTTTGTACTGTGAGTGTGATGTTAAAACGCAGACATCTGTGCACCACAGACAACAATCAGCACCTCTCCAACCACACAATCATGGTATACCATCCTTGTCGGTCTAAAAGCATCATGCATTCATAGCTGTTGCTGTGGCAACTGGGTGATGCTGATATCACACATGCACAGGTCGAAGATGATCCCTATAGTTAGACGAGTCCCGGATGGGAAAATGCCTTAAGTGAATCAGCAATCAGTCCAGCTTGATTGCACGTGGAGAGAAATTTGAGAAGCACTGATTATTCCATAATTCAGCCGTTTTGAGCAATGATTATTGACTGATTGATTGTGCAGTGTTCAGACTTACAGTGTTGCTTTAATTGGGCCTCTGACAGTACAGTGAAAGTCGCTTTCATATTTCAATTTGTATCATATTTGGTACATCTGGCTTATATAGTGTAATATAGTGACAATATAAAGGAAAAAAACAGCTCTGTTTTATTCAAAGGCTCAAACTGAGCAAAAATATGCAATTTGGTGCAGATGCTGATATGTATATCAAAAGGTCAGATCAAATTCTAATGCTAAATCAGATGTAAATCAAATACTGCCATAAAATTCATGTGAATATCGATATCTGCCAATAATGTCTTAGTAAGATGATATTTAAATGCTTAGTTTTATGATCAAAGCTCTGTAGTTTTAAAACATATAATACAATGTAATACAATGCTGATTGAAAGGACAAAGCATGATGATCATTATTTTTCAAAAAAAAAAAGTCTGGATAATCAAGTAAACCTGAGTTAGTTTAGTCCAGTATGGGTTCATCCTGAAATATTTCTAACAAACATACAAGGTTATTCTTATGCTTACTTGATAAAATCATTGCAGAATTGACATTAGAAACACACAAGCTGAAGGTTTGTTCAAATACACTAAAAGACGTTTGAATGCACACAGCAAGAAGCGTATTGTCTGTGATGCGTGTCAAGTTTGTGTGAAAGATTGTCATACGTGTCTTGAGGTTAGCAGATATCACATAATACATCCTGCTGACATGTAATTAAGTGAAAACCCCAGGCCACTCATTATCCCATTATAGCTGTGAATCTAATGCAAACTGCCAACAGGTTTATAATAGCTTGTCAACACTTCTGATTGAGTTTGACACGAGTGTGGTGAGACGTCAACATCACTTTGATTGCCGTCATATCACCCTCCTCCACACCACTGCTCATAAATCTCGCCGCTCCACGTTGTTTTGACTGTGTGACGCAAATCATATTTCCACAATATCGAATCAGTTAGCTCCACATTTCATTTATTCCTCTTCATAATTGCGCTGCTGTGTTTTCACCCACTGTCTTTATCCTTGAAGGTTTGCTTTTAGGAATAGAGCAAGCTGTCTAATTTGACTGGCTTCTAGTAAAATATAAGATATAGGAATGTTTCATCTCCTTTTTCACATTTATTTGATCCAAAATGATATGATTATTGCATTGAGCGGTCTGGTCATGTTATCTGTTATTATAGTCATGAAACAGCTGAGGTCAGACATTTTACTATATGAGAAATGCTCTAACTCTCTGTATAAACTGTATTTTACCGCATACTGTTCAAGGAACATGCAATTTTAAGACATAGAGTGGTCTCCAGACCCACTTTTTTATTATTACATGCCTTTAAATAACATATATTAACATTTTAATTAATCATTTAATGCAATGCATTTACAGTGCAAAGAGTTTAATACTCTTTATCCATCAAGGAGACATTAAATTGATCAAAAGTGACAGTAAAGACATTTAAACCCAGACAGCAACATTAATGTTCGACCAGATCCGGCCCACATCAGGAACGCATTGAATCCACATTTGGGCCAGATGTGGCCCGACACTAATGTTGCTGTCAGGGAATGTTACAAAATATTATATTTTAAATAAATGTCGTTCTTTTGAACATCAAAGATTCCTGAAAAACAAAATGTATCACAGATTAAAATTCAGCTTTGATCGAAAGAATAAATGGCATTCTGTTTTATAATAATATTTTCACTCGGCACCACTGTTGATGGTGTTTTCTTTACCCAAGTACACATGTATGTGGTGTATTGTTCTGTTTTGTGAACTTTTAGTATGTGTTTACATGACAACAATGCACTACAAACAGAAAACGTATTCCTGTGTGTTTTTCTTGTACAGACGACAACATTGTAAAACGATCCCCGTTCGCATAAATCCACGAAAACGACTATAAGTGCTGTATTCTGCTGCCAGGCCAGTAGATGGCGATGTAATTTTGTAAATAAACACTATAGACAGAACACATAACACACATACACATGGCGGCATTCACATGTTTGTAGTTTACCCCGAGACAATAACAATATCGCTTTCAAAAACCCTTTTCGGGTCCCCAAAACATAGTAACTCCGCTACAAACTGAGGAAAACATGAACATGAATTTCTTGTTTCCGATTTACGGTAGCACTGGAACTACTGTAAACCTGATGATCTGAGATGAACTATACCAGCCTCATGTTACGTTCTAATATTTTGAGGTCTAAGAATGAATTTTTTCAGAATCCTAAACTTTTAGTGTTCTCTCGTCAACAGAAAAATTGAAAAAATGTAATTTAATCAAGTCAAAAATAGCTAAATTTAGCTTTTTGTGGTCATTAACAGGTGGAGCACACTGTACGTATTGAAATGAGAGATGTGGTTTTCCCTGTTCATTTTACACATGACAGGCATCACTGCTAATTGTTTACGCTTCACGCAGCGGATCTGGAATTGTATCGATTAACGCAGTGTTTGGTCTAGAAGCAACAAAAAGCAATCTCCTCCATTTGAGTGTATCCAGCTCTGTCATTACGTCTGAGACCGGCTCTAAGCCGGGCGGAGGAAGGGATTTCTGCTGTCATATTGCAACAAAATGGTTTTTAGACCTTATATTTGATCAGAGAAGAGGAAACTCCTAGAGCAAGGTTAGATTGACCTTTTCTCTTGATATTGCGCTTTTCAAAAACTGATTAACTGTGGAAAACACATAGCTGGTTTTCTGTTAGTGCCTGTGCTGGAGAATGCGGTGGGTTGCTGTTAAAGCATGATCTCTAATCTATTGTGTCTGTTTCCCCCAGTGCAATCTGCTGCGTTCAGACCCTTAATGTGCTTGGTCTAAAAACGTAGTTCAGGACGCACAGAAGCGATCCCTGAGCAAACACATTAGTGTGTTCATAAACATCTGTACGAGTCACCTGACTGCTGTCGGGTTTCATGAGTGATGACATCTGCCACGCTAACCTGACACAACATGATACCTGAGACGACCCTGCTGATCCCTGACACACGCTGCTAATGTGTGTGATGTTCTGTGTTAAAGGATCATGGTGAAGTCATTTAATAATTCTAGAAATACTCATGTGGAAAAAAAAATCTTTAATTACTTAAAGGGGACACAACCATACTGTTTAAAATCCACCAACTCCTCTTTTTTAATCCCCATAAATCATAAGCAGTGTCTCAGAAGAAGCTGTTTGCTGATTGTTGCGTTTGTGGCATCACATATGATTAGGACCCGTCCACTACTGCTGACTGACTCCGCCCTTTTGCATAGACCCCACCCACCACTGCTGACGGACTCCGCCCTATAAGCATATACTCCACCTACTTCTACTGACTGACTCTGCCCTATTTGCATAGACCCACCCCACTACTGCTGATAGACTCCGCCTATTTGCATAGACCCGCCTCACCACTGCTGACAGACTCCGCCCTTTTTGCATAGACCCCACCCACCACTGCTGACAGACTCTGCCCTTATCATGCAGACAATAAACTTTCATGATGATGAAGAATGCAATGTCACATGAGCGATAGAGATGATAATCAAACCAAACAGATTCTGTACAGGCTCCGCCCTCTTATGGAAGGAGGCAGTGGCTCATTTGCATTTAAAGATACATGAACAAAAACTGCATGTTTTTCCTTCCATTCAAAGAAATGGCCATTTAAAACATGGTATAATAAATGATCTGTGGGGTATTTTAGTTGAAACTTCACACACACATTCTAGGGACACATGAGAGTTATATTACATCTTGTAAATAGGGGCGTAATAGGTTCCCTTTAATACTTCACTAATTGTATTATAACCTACAAATGCAACCCAAGCTCATTGTAAAATCATGCTTTACATACATTTCTTAAACTTGTACCAGTGTATACAAATCACTGCAGTCTCCAGCTGAACACTAGAGGCAATAAAACACCAACAACTTTTATTTCTTTTCTCGCAAATTATGATTACAGGGTAGTATCGATTAATAAATACATCTTTCCGCACGGTTCCTTGCACAACACTGTTATCGAAACTCCCTTGAAACACGAGTCACGGTTAAAGAGCTCAAAGACTCGTTTGAGATGTCATGGTTTCTTGTTTTTCACATTTGCTTTTGCAACATTTGAAACTAATTTGGTAGAAATGGCTCTTTAAGGTAATAATTGTACAAAGTACAAAAATCCACGCTCAAAAAAGTAAGCAATTCAATTTTCAGTATTTCTCTTTGAACTTAAAGGGCCCTACTTTAACGATCTAAAACGCAAGTGTCAAGTGCAAATTCGCAAGTAACTTTGTGGGTGGGTCTCGGTGCTATTTAACTCGCGGGATAAATGCCTCTTGCGTTTAAAACAAGTTTAAAAGGGGTTAGCTTCATTATTCATAGGTGTGGTTTGTGCGTAACGAAAATAAACCAATAAGAGTCAAATCATATCACATTACCTTTAAGAGCGTGATGAGCGAGGTGCGCTTGTTCTATGGCGCAATACTATTATACCATTATACCATTATATTATACTATTATATAGCATTTACCAGGCACGCTTCACAATCGGTTCACAGCCGTGGAGATCGATGTTCTCGTCAGGGCCGTAAAAGACAGAAAAGTGACATTGGGGATGGGACAAACACACCCAAATTAGCTTCGGTTAAAAATGCATATAATAATTTGGGTAAATGTGTAAGCTTTATGCCTATTTTTCCCATCGTCACAGACACAACAATGATTTCCCTTTTGTTTTTATAGTTTACCTAATAATAATGTATGATTTGCAAAAAGTAAAATGCATCTGTTGATGAGAGAATCATCTACAGTGTATGCGCGTTGTTCATACTCTGTATTATGGCCAAGCATGCGCACTTTAAATAGAATCTGAATGTACGCGCAATGCGCCACTGACTTTAGACCAGGTGTTTTCTGGTCAGTGGTGCAATTGTTTTCTGGAGAATAGCACCAGGGAATGTTTGCGCCGAAACACGCCTCCTTTTTGCGCCGACCCGCCCAGGGACGGTGGAGGGAAAAGCCCGCTTTGCACGGGTGCAAAATACAAATGATACATGCATCGGTGTTCAAAGTAATTTGTGCCGGGTGTAAGATAGGGCCCAAAATGTATTCTTAAAATGGAGTAGTGAAAATGACAATTTAAACCAGATGCATTGGAAACAAGTATTACAATAAACTGTGAATACAGCACACAATGAGATAAGTGTCCACTTCATTACTAAGTATATGTTTTTGTTGTGTTTGAGCATTGAACACACTCATCTTTTTTATTGTGTTGGTAATGAAAGTCTTTATTGCAGCGACAGCAGTTTATTAGAGCAGGAAATGAAAGAATCAGTTCATGGTCATTCAACGCCGTTTAAGCATTTTGTGCCGGTAAACATCATTCCTGCTTAGTGTCAGGCCAAGAGTGTTTATAATAAAATAATCAATGGTAATTTAGCAGGAGTCTGTTTTCATTTGTTTGGAAAGATAATGGAATATGGAAAATCTGCTATTGGAACAGTGGATGTGTGAGCTGTTGCAGGGCATCACGTCAAGTGTATTTCTATAACTCTCACAATACACATTGATTTAAAGCAGCTTTACAGAGAGTCAAACTGTTATGTCTATAATGCTTTATGCAAAATGCTGTGCAAAACACAAATACATTTTGTACCTATCTTTGGCCAACAGCTGTACTTTTAAATGTGATCTATAAATAAATATGACTGACTGACTTGATGCTTTACCATAGAGCAAGTTTGAGTGGGCGATAAGATTTCACATAATGATGATTGAGTGATGATCATGCGGATGTGTTTCTAGTTATATTGTATTTCTAGCACATGATTCAGTGCTTGCAGTGACTGAGACACACGACTGAGCCATCAAGGCAATTAACAGATTAAAAATATCAGTCGGTTTTGTTTCATTAAGAGATTTTAATGTGAAATTGGAGGTGAAAAGACTGAAATGCTTGGATAATTCAAGGGATTTAGATCATATTTGGGTTTGTTGTTGTAAGCAAAGTAAACAATTCTGATAAAACATCAATGAAGATTTTCTTCAGTGAAGAATAAGAGTCTGATGTGAGTTTAACATTAACTTTTTTATTGACAGTAGCATCTCTGAGTTCAGGCAGGATTACTGTAATGTGCAGCCGTTCTTTACTGTGGTTGAAAATGACTTGTATTGTGGTAAATGTTTTGGTAAATTTCAACTTCCAGGAAACAAGTGTCCCAACATTACAGTCCCAGTGGTCAGAGGAAAGGTGTTGGTATTGAAGGGCTTGTGGTGATTACTGTTCACCTGAAACCTGAGGAGGAAAAGAAGAGTCTAGTCGTGTCCACTACAGCAAGGCATTCTCACCCCAAGGCGTCACCTAACTGACGCCTTGGGAAGCATTTGACCAAGCTTCAATATCTGACGCTTTGGGGCGCCCTCTAGCGTCAGTCCATGACGCCCTAGAATCGCATGTAACCCTACCCTACCCCAGACCTAAACCTAACCACGTCATCCAACTGACGCTAAAGGAAAGCGTCAGTTAGATGACGCTGTAGGATTCGCGTCATGAACTGACGCCAAAGGGCGCCCCAAAGCATCAGATATTGAAGCTTGGTCAAAAGTGACGAGTTGGGGTGAGAATGTGTTGACTACAGCTGTCTGAAGCTTTTATCCGAATATTGCCACGATTTCTTGGTCAAGACGTTTTGTTGGTTGTGGCATCTGTGCGTAAACATCTGCTCATCTGATAGACCTATACAACAGAGTAGATTAATGCCACATTTGCCTGATGAATATATGGTTTGTTGAGTCCTAAACACAACAATACTAATTCTAAAAAGAAACTGGAGAGCATTGTTCGCGACTATAGTCGCCAGTTCCATCGTTATCATCAGTTCACGGAGTGTGTTAATCTGTCATTAATTCAATCTGAAACAGATTCATTAACAGTAGTTATTACTCCAACACCTGCGTGACATCATTAACCAACGCGGTTGAACGACCAATTTGCGACAATATGTTTTGGGGAATCAGTCTTGACGAGCTAGTGGATTCTTCAACGATGTCGTACTGTGATAGTGAAGCACAAGTTACGGGAAACACACCCTGATTGGTTGATTGGAATAAGTTTAAACAAAGTCCATGGACATGATGCACTTGCTGAAATCACGGTCACCATACAGTGTATGTATATGCACACTATAGTTTGACTAATGTATATTCGTTTTCCACAACTTTTCTGGGACAACAACAGTTTAAAAATCTCCATGTTTTCAGTGAGCGTGGGATCGCCGTTATGAGTGCCATCGTTCTTCAGTCAGTTTTCTGTGTCTTGGAGGCATGACACGCTGGATGTTGTAGGAGGACGAGGAGCAACAGTTTTCTTATCAGTCTTCACCTGCTGCTCTCGTCTATGAGAAGAGAGGGATTGGGGAAGGGAAAAAAGGATAAAAGCATTTCAGGGCATCCAGCTTTTATATTCATATTTTTTTCTTTTTTTAAAAATGCAGTCTCCAAGAACACACTCGCTAGTGTTGCTAGTGTCATATCATTTTTATTTCATAGAATGGAAATTAATTCGCTTGATAATTGAGTTGGCCCCTCTGGGCGAGATGGTGGGAGAAGTGTCAGCATTCCTTGTGTGTGGAGCGCTGGAGATGCATGTGTGCTCGTCTTCACACATGTGCGTTATGAAGGAGTGTATAATCACCAGTGTGATATTCTCCTCCAGCATCTCAGAGCTTCGTCCTCGTGAGGATCTCCTTCTGCTGGTCAGCACATTGACAGAGGGAAGATGCTCCATTAATATGGTTACAGTTTTTCAGTTTCAGTAAAAATACTGTGTTTGACCCTCTTTGGCCTTCAGAACTGCCTTAATTCTACGTGGCATTGATTCAACAAGGTGCTGAAAGCATTCTTTAGAAATGTTGGCCCATATTGATAGGATAGCATCTTGCAGTTGATGGAGATTTGTGGGATGCACATCCAGGGCACGAAGCTCCCGTTCCACCACATCCCAAAGATGCTCTATTGGGTTGAGATCTGGTGACTGTGGGGCCATTTTAATACAGTCAACTCATTGTCATGTTCAAGAAACCAATTTGAAATGCTTCGAGCTTTGTGACATGGTGCATTATCCTGCTGGAAGTAGCCATCAGAGGATGGGGACACAGTGGCCATAAAGGGATGGACATGGTCAGAAACAATGCTCAGGTAGGCCGTGGCATTTAAACGATGCCCAGTTGGCACTAAGGGGCCTAAAGTGTGCCAAGAAAACATCCCCCACACCATTACACCACCACCACCAAGCCTGCACAGTGGTAACAAGGCATGATGGATCCATGTTCTCATTCTGTTTACGCCAAATTCTGACTCCACCATCTGAACGTCTCAACAGAAATCGAGACTCATCAGACCAGGCAACATTTTTCCAGTCTTCAACTGTCCACTCTTGCAAATTGTTGGCTCTTTTTCCTATTTGTAGTGGAGATGAGTGGTACCCGGTGGGGTCTTCTGCTGTTGTAGTCCATCCGCCTCAAGGTTGTGTGTGTTGTGTCTTCTTCACAAATGCTTTGCTGCATACCTCGGTTGTAACGAGTGGTTATTTCAGTCAAAGTTGCTCTTCTATCAGCTTGAATCAGTTGGCCCATTCTCCTCTGACCTCTAGCATCAACAAGGCATTTTGGCCCACAGGACTGACGCATACTGGATGCTTTTCCCTTTTCACTCCATTCTTTGTAAACCCTAGAAATGGTTGTGTGTGAAAATCCCAGTAACTGAGCAGATTGTGAAATACTCAGACACCAACAACCATGCCACGCTCAAAATTGCTTAAATCACCTTTCTTTCCCATTCTGACATTCAGTTTGGAGTTCAGGAGATTGTCTTGACCAGGACCACACCCCTAAATGCATTGAAGAAACTGCCATGTGATTGGCTTTTTCTGCTCTATTATGTTTGTTTTATGTGGATAGGGCCCGTTTCATATAAGTTATTGAAACGGGCCCCAGATGCTTAAGGCCGCCACTGTGTTCATATAAACATGCAATTGCGAGATATAAAGTCAGTTTATGTCTTAGAGAAAAAACATATATACTAGCAAATTGCATTGTTATTGTGTGTGTTATAAAGTCAATTGTGAGTTATAAATTGTGAGCTGACTTCTTTCTCATAATTTTCTCATAACAGTTCTAAGTACGAGTATAAACTGCAAAAGAAAATGTTAAAATTATGAGCTGATTTTTTTTGTACATTTGCTAGTTTATTTATTATTAACTGCGACTTTATATCACACTTATGAGAAATAAAATTTGCAATTCTGTGAATAAAGTTAGAATTGTGAGATTGTGAGATATGAACTAGTAATTTCAGATTTTTGAGATAAACTACCAATTTCCTTTTCTTTTTGTGTTGAGTGTAACAGTGACACTGAGGCGTCTGCAGGATTGCAGTTAGCTGTTCAGATTTGATTAATAACAGAGACACGATTAGCATGGAATTAATGAAACTGGTGATTATAAATGAACAGTTTAGCCTCAGCATGCAAAGACTGGCCAGTGCTGAAGTAACCAATCACAACCAAGTAAATCAAGTCATGTAATCAAGTTTAAAATGTGCGTATGCGAGTGTGTGTGTTTGTACACCACATATCTCAGCATGTTTCATATGTTCACATTTCATCAGAGGCATGAACACATGTTTTAATCTACACAACTATATAAAGAAATAAGAGCAGTTCAGCGCTGACAGAAGTTGTTCTGCGCAGGCGGTGTGTGTGTGTGCGTGTGTTAGCACTTGTGCTGTTTGCACTCTTTAAGAGTGTTTGCAGCCAGCAGGTGTTGTGCTTTATGGGGAGTTGGTGTGATATTTTTAATCTAATTTCAGGCACCGACACTGAAAGCCTTTAATAAATCCATGTGAGTGCGAGAGATCTGACAGCTCTCGTGTGTCTCAAGAGACCTCGTATAAACACTCGATAAATGTAAGACTGGTAATATCTTAACTATAGGAATCCGTTCAGGAAATAATACATGTGTGTTGTGTGAATATGGATTGGTCTAGTGGTTGAATGTATGGTAAATAACAAATGCATTGGTTTATAATTCATTAGTATAATCAGACATATTGGTTTAGATACATCGGTCTGATCAAGTACATGGGTTTGCTCCTTTATACAGTGTTCAAGTATATATTGGGCTCCTCAAATTTGCATTGGTTTCCACTACTATTTTGATTTAGATACATTGGTTTCCTCTACTATATATTGGTTTAGATACATTGATCACCCATTCCTCATTAAGAGAATAGAGACAACCCTTTTAGACCATGCACCGGAGTGCTGACCATTTGTCCCTTCGATAAACTTGCAGAAATGGAGCCGTGCGCTTTAGACCATCGGCTTAGGTCGTGTAAACAGGGCCTTTATCTCACTGTAGATTTTACTGCTATGATGGCGTATAAAGACACTCAGGCTGTTTCCTCTCTGACTTGTGTTCAGCGTTCATCTAAAAAACAAACCCTGCAGGAATCCTTCATTTCGGTGGGAAACGAGCAGCCTTGCCTTTGCAATAACACACAGCTCTGATGGATCGATACTTTCCCAATCCTGAGAAAGTCGATTATTTGTGAGGAGGAGCTATTTTGGGATGAGAGGAACACAAAGAGTCATTGCAGAGATAATGTCATGTCAACCTTATCCAGCGGGAGTCGTGTGTGCTTGTGTGTGTGAGAGAGACAGAGAGAGAGACTGTGGTAAACAATCTTAAACCGGGCCTCTTCTGCTGGGAAAAACTCAACATGGTTCCTGGGAAATGGAAAATTATTTTGTTGCTGGAGGCTAAAAATGAGAAGTAAAGTGAGGAGCATCTGCTGAATCATGAAAGGGAGACGCTAGGTTTTGTATTTTCTGTAAAATGTGAAGCTGTTTGGGGGGTTATGGGGTTTGAGGGCTGAGAAGAACTTGTGCGCAGTTGTCTTTGCTTTTGCAAAACTTCCTCTCACGACATGCTATTCTTAGGCCGTGTGTCCACCAAAGTGTTTTTAGACGGCTGAAAACGCCTAATTTTGGGTGCTTGAGAGTGTTTTGGCAGCGCAGTGTTTCTTCAGTTGAGACGTTTCATTGCTATGATACAGAATATTTACAGATTATTATACAGATTACAGATTATGTTTACAGATTATATGATACAATATTATACAGAACTGATACGGGGGAGAGGCGTTAAGGGGTTAAACAATTTGGTGTAAGTTATATTTGAGTAAAAGAAATATTATGCTGGCGTTTTTAATTTGCACTTTCTCATGACTAATGTAGAGGTTTTTGTTGGTGGGAGAAACTACGGCAGAGACGCTTGTCATTATTCTGAATATTTTTGCTGCATTTTCCGCAGTGTGAATGTGAATATGAAAATGTGAATTCACTCAAATTTCAAACAGATTTGTAATGCACAAAACAATCTTTGTCTTATTCACGAGCCACTTACAATGCAGTCTAATCCGCTGTCACACTAAACATTAAACAGTCTTAATTATGATTATTACATATTGAGCCTTTTCCACAAAAATCAATACGAGAAACAGAAGGTCAAACAAATTTAGTGTCAAAATTATAAGCGTTTGAGGACATTTTCTAATGATGTCAGCAGCAGTAATTCATCAAAAGATGATTATATGGACCTAATCATACTTTAGACCAACTTTTTTTTTAAAAAACAGGCAAATGTATTAGTTTTTTCTCAAATTATGTTAACCATTTGGCTCAAATCTTAAATGTAGTGTAATATTAATCAACTTTCTAAGTCAGAAAAAGTCAGAATTGCAGGTGAGTTTATATCACTCAATTCTGACTTTATAACACACAATTGCGACTTTAGATCATTCAAGAAAAGTCAGAATTATAAGATGTAAATTGTGAGAAAAAAAGTCTTACCTTTTTTATTTTTTATTCTGTGACAGAAACAAGCTTGCATAGCATATTGAGCCCATTCTTCGCGTCATATAGGTGACGAAATATGACATTTCGTCTGAAATATTACACACATGCCACTCTTTAGCATCAATATAACACACAGAACCCAAGGCGTCATATAGGTGACTGGCATCCTTTAGCGTCAATATGAGACGCAGACCCTACCCCAGACCTAAACTTACCAATAACAGTGCGTGTTATATTGACGCTAAAGGGTGCCATGTGCGTAGTATTTCGCCGAAATGTCATATGGAGGAGAAGGATGAGAATGTGTTTGCATATCTTAAGCCTCGCCTGTGAAACCGGCCTTATGTTCTATAAATAAAGGCAGGGATATTGTTTTCTAAAGACCCGTAATTTTCATTTAGAACCAGTCTAAAAATGCATTGTCCAGTTGTCAGTGATGGAGAAGAGCATTAGTTGTTGCAGAGTCAGTGCAGCGGTCTGATCACAGTGATATCAGGATTGAGTGTTAGTGAGGCGAATGCTGCATTAGCTTCAGTGGAGGACGTGACGTGTGTAAAGCGTGTCTGGGACGTTCCTCTCGCGCTCGGGTTTGACTGGCAGGTGTTCCCTCTAACCAGGGCAAATCAATGTGTTCAGCTCCACAGTGCTCTGCTTCACATCGCCCAAATTACCTCTTCTCATTCGAAAGCATTAAAGCAACCTGCAACTGTCAGGAGATCCCTCAACAGAGCGCACTCCAGAGAGCAGAACGCAGACGAACACCAGCATGCAGATGTGTTTACTGTCAGCACACCTAACACAACACAACACTAACACAACACCGACACAGACACAACACCAACACTAACACCGATACAACACATACACAACACAGACACAAACACCATCACAACACCAACACAACACCAATACAACAGCAAAACAACACCAGACACAACACCCCGACATCGACACCGACACAACAGCAACACAACACTGACACAACAGCAACACAACACCGTAACACAACACCAACACAACACCGACACAACAGCAACACAACACCGACACAACACAACACCGTCACAACACCAACACAAACACCGACACAGAGACCGTCACAACACCAACACAACGATACAACACCAACACAACACAGACACAACAGCAACACAACACCGACAAAACAGCAACACAACACCGTCACAACACCAACACAACAACGACACAGAGACCATCACAACACCAACACAACACCGACATAGACACCGACACAACAGCAACACAACACTGACACAACAGCAACACAACACCGTAACACAACACAGACACGGACACAACACCGACAAAACAGCAACACAACACCGACACAACACAGACACAAACACCGTCACAACACCAACACAACACCGATACAACAGCAAAACAACACAGACACAACACCGACATAGACACCGACACAACAGCAACACAACACTGACACAACACCGTAACACAACACCGTAACACAACACCGACACAGACACCGACACAACACCGTCACAACACCAACACAACACCAACACAGAGACCGTCACAACACCAACACAACACCGATACAACACCAACACAACACAGACACAATACCGACACAACAGCAACACAACACCGACACAACAGCAACACAAAACCGTCACAACACCAACACAACACCAACACAAGACCGTCACAACACAACACCGACATAGACACCGACACAACAGCAACACAACACTGACACAACAGCAACACAACACCGTAACACAACACCAACACAACACCGACACCGACACAGACACCGACACAACACCGACACAACAGCAACACAACACCGACACAACACAACACCGTCACAACACCAACACAACACCGAACTCAGAGACCGTCACAACACCAATACAACACCAACACAACACAGACACAACACCGAACACAATAGCAACACAACACCGACACAACAGCAACACAACACCGATCACAACACCAACACAACACCAACACAGAGACCGATCACAACACCAACACAACACCGATACAACACCAACACAACACAGACACAACACCAACACAACACCGAACACAGACACCGTCACAACACCGATACAACACCAACACAGACACAACACCAACACAACACCGATACAACACCAACACAACACCGACACAGACACCGACACAACAGCGACACAACAGCGACACAACACAGACACAACACCGACACAACAGCAACACAGACACCGACACAACACCGACACAGACACTGTCACAACACCAACACAACACTGACACAACACAGATACAACACCAACACAGACACAAAACCAACACAACACCAACACAGACACAACAGCAACACAACACAGACACTGTCACAACACCAACACAACACTGACACAGCGCAGACACCAACACAACACAGACACCGACACAACACCAACACAACACAGACACCGACACAACAACAACACTGACACAGACACCGAAAAAACACCAACACAGACACTGACACAACAACACAACACCAACACAACACAGACACATTATAGACACCCACACAACACCATCACAACACCAACACAACACAACACAGACACCCACACAACACCATCACAACACAGACACGACACAACACTAACACAACACCAACACAACATAGACACCCACACAACACCATCACAACACAGACACGACACAACACTAACACAACACCATCACAACACAGACACAAGACCAACACAATACAGACACCGACACAACACCGACACAACACCAACACAACACCAAAACAACACCGACACAACACCAACACAACACTGACACCGACACAACAACAACACTGACACAGACACAGAAAAAACACCAACACAGACACTGACACAACAACACAACACCAACACAACACAGACACATTATAGACACCCACACAACACCATCACAACAACAACACAACACAGACACCCACACAACACCATCACAACACAGACACTACACAACACTAACACAACACCAACACAACATAGACACCCACACAACACCATCACAACACAGACACGACACAACACAACACTAACACAACACCATCACAACACAGACACAAGACCAACACAATACAGACACCGACACAACACCAAAACAACACTGACACAACACCAACACAACACAGACACGACACAGACACCATCACAAAACCAAAACAACACCAACACAACACAGACACCATCACAAAACCAAAACAACACCAACACAACACAGACACAGACACCATTACAAAACCAAAACAACACCGACACAACACCAACACAACACCAACACAGACACAACACCAACAAGCTTGTTCTGGTGTCAAGCCAAACTACTATTTAAACAAATTTGTTTATTTTATTTAGTTTTTCTATGTGGAGTATTATATGCTTTTAGACAAACTAATAAAATAATCTCTTTTTGACATTGTGGATGGTAATGATGTTGTTGTGTGTTGCAGAGGTGGTCCAGCTCAGTCTAGCGGACGAGAAGCGTCTGAGCGTCACAACAGTGACCGTGGGCCTGAGCGCGGTGCTGTCCTGTGCCATCCAGGGCACCCTGAGGCCCCCCATCATCTGGAAGAGGAACGGCATCATCCTCAACTTCCTGGATCTAGAGGACATCAATGTGAGTGTCCAGGTCTTTTACTAAGATACCTGCTAAAACTCAATAATTCCCCACTGGAAGGGTTTCAGGACAAGTACTGCGGATACAACTCGAGTCACTTTTATTTCGCACACATACACAATAATCATCCACAAACTAGGTAGCCTGAATGCTACCGCTATGCTAGCCTGTCAGCTGGACTTGAGTGACGTTATTTCGCATGTAAGTTCGCTAGTTGGTTAGGTTGTAAACCTGCAATGAAAACACAAACACAAATACCAAAATGAACTAATAAAATCACACAATCATGTGATATTAATTCTTGATCTGAATTACTGTCACAGGTTATTGTCACAAAAGGAATACCAGTCCTCCTGATCAGTCAATTGAATGAAAAATTAAACCTAAAGGTGTGACCAAGTGTAATCAAGCATACACAGACACACAGTCTGGAGACCAGGGATGATAATAAAACAAACCTGTGACCTAATAAGATTATAACATATATGAAATATAACGTAAATACGCCTGCATTTGGAATAAGGTGGTAAACGTTAACACTTATTTCCTCAAATACCCCAGAACATAATAAAAACATCCATCACTTGAAATATATACAAATAATATAAAGCTAAATGAACGAATTAACCGGGATGGGAAACATAGTTTTGGCCATCAGTTATGGTATAAAACAACAACCAGCACCAATAATGTGATAGTTTCCAATAATCAGAGAAAGGCTTAATCTCAGTAAGAGGTCACCATTCTGATGATTCGCTTAAGAATCAAGGTTATTTTTACCGCTAATTTTCTCATAGTGCCCAGCACTGATGATGACCAATATTTTTGACCAATATACCGCATTATATTTTAACATTGTCAATATTAACTCAGTTTCTTCAGCACAAATAAAATGCACTTGTGCACTTTAGTCAAAGTGGAATAGATGCCATTAAAGTGTTTACATGCATTTTTGTTGTTAATAAAATCAGGTTAAGATTAAATCACAATGTTACCCGTCAATTTTCAGGTAAACGACTCTAGATGCAACCAAACTAGACCGAAGTGCCGGCATACAAACACTGCAAAACAACTCACGTAAAACAGGAGAGCGTTCCGTCTCGTGCAAAGTGGAACCAGAACCCTGACGATTACCCAAATCACACTATAATCACATTATGAGAGTGCATGTAGTCATAAAAAAACCCTTTCAGTTAAAACCGTCTTTTGTTGTGGTGTTGTTGACTCTTATCTAAATGTATGCTGAGATAAGATGGTGTGGCAGACTAAATTAGCAAAGATTATTCTAATTGTAAGAGAATAGTCTCTGCTAGAAAAATACACTTTTGTGTAATTGAACACAAAACACAATGACTCGTTTCGGAGCCCATTACGTGAAATATTGACCTGATCCTTTCTGGAAATGCTGTATAACGTCAGTATGCTTTATGTACAGCATAACTTTTTTATATGCATCCAACGTGTAATGGCGTTATTTCGGATTAAAAGGGAATGCTGTGGTACTGAGAACACCTTCTCAAGGTGAGAAACCATGCCGAGTTTCTTTCCTGATGTGAAATGATTTCATCCTCCTGTTAATTGGGCAGCTGCTGCATATCTGATAATCACCCGGAGCACGAGGCTCAGTCGAGGCCCGTTGCATTGATTTTCAACAATTAATCAGAACGTTTGAGAATTGAAGCTCATGCCAAAACAAATTACAGATGTTAATGTTCATTATCAGGACACATGCTCTGCGTTCTAGGCACACTTTCCGTTTGCAATTACTAAACAAATTTGTGTTTCCTCCACTTCATTTTATCATGATGTAATTGTAAATAAGTTCTCAGGAGTCGTGCTGATTTCAAAGGACCGCAGGTTTGGAGAAGCGGACATGCTCGGGGTGGGAACGGGTAGTGTTTAATGAGCTGTGTCTCACCTGGGTTCCTGACAGCATGGGGTTGTGTTTCTGCGCTCGCTCTATTACAATACTCTAATTGCATGTTAATGAAGTGTTTGCTGAATGCTGCAACACTGACCCAGTCGACGGCGACGCGCCGGGTCAATGAGAGCGAGGACCGGTGAACTGATGAGGGGACGCTGTCGGAAGACGATTGTGTTCTTTACAGTAAACCAGGAAACTAAACACAGACAAACCAAAAATTATTCAGACACCAGATGTAATTTTTTTTAGATGTTTTTACTAGTGTGATCAGGACACTATAGTTCATTTATGTAAGTGAGGAGAGCAAAATAGAAATAAACATATTATACAATTATAAATATTCTTCATACAGTGACAACCAGTAAAAATTATGAACATTTGGGACCAAAAATGATTCCTCCACTTTGAGCTGATAGTTATGCTGAAGTGTGTTTTCTGTAATTGCTAATGCTCTTTTTACACACACACTGAACAACATGAAGCATTGCTTGGTCACTGGTTGAGCTAAACTGGTATTATCTAATTGTGTAGTTAAATTTAAACAGATATTCAACATAATTCATGTGTGAGAGTCCAACAGAAGGACGGACAAAACCAGTCAAATATCCACTGAGTTCTGCTCATATTTTATTACCGTTTTCTAAACTATAGCGAATAAACTTTTGATAATGTGAGAAATGTTGAAGGTGTCTGAATAAATTTTGGTTTGACTGTAAATACGTGATTGTGTCTTGCCCCTGATGTTCAGCATGTGTAACTGTGTTTGATTGTGAGGGCATTGATTGGGTCTGATTCCTCGGACGGCTTCCCAGGGAAAAAGAAGAATTTATTCTACATGCTTCTCTCTGTTGAATGCTCTTTAAAGAGCCCCTATCATAGCATTTGAAATGTTCCTATTTTTGTTTTAGGAGTTCCAAAAACAGATTAACGAGCATGCAAGGATAAAAAACACTTTATTTGTCTTATAATATGCATTTATTTTTAACTGATTTGCTCAACGACTCCCAAATGATTTCGATTTGGCGACATTCATTTTCCCAAATCTACAATGATTGGTCAAACCCAGGCAGTTGTTATTGGTAAACCGTAGGCAGAGACTGTCGGCAATGGAACGAACGCCATAACCAGGATTATAGCTTGTCAAGTGTTGAAAATTGTTTATAGTGTTCTGAACAAACATGTCAGAAAAAGTGCACTTTCCACACGGTCCCTTACTCGCGTCTCCAGTCAAGCAGCAAGCTCACATTGCGGGGGCTTTTGAGGGGCAGTGCTTATTATATAGAGCGAAGTCATATTTGGCTAAGTCGTTTCAGGAGGTAATTGCCATTTTTCAATGAATGTCTGGTGAATATCAAAAACAAAACTAACTTTACCCCGCTTAGAAGCTGCGCGGAGTGTACACAACACAATATAACTATATTGTGCATGCTACAGACATACAGCAAACATTATTAATATTACTTACAGATTGTGATTTGAAGGAGGACGAACCTGATCCATATATACACTGGATACTGAGCCCTCCTTCAGGAACAACCGATGTGAATCTACATTTGAATTCATTTATGTTTTGAATGATTAGCCATTAAAATGATGAGAACACAAGGTTCAGGCTATACTGTTGTGGGTTGCAAATATGAACTCTGACCACTGATTCTTCACATGCTCGTCCCTGGACAATGGAAACAAGTGGCTGAACTGTCTTTGCAATGTAGAACACAGCGTCTTCTCGACATGATGCGATTCAGCTGAAGTATTTGAATGTGTTCTAGACGTCACTTCAAGTCTGTGCGCGCAGTTGTTGGAAGCGGCCAATGACTTGTCTACGTCACGATGTAACAGCTAATGACTCGTTTCAAAAACAATTCATTTCATAGACTCAGAGTCGACTCTCACTTTTGAAAGACAATAACTTTATATACAGTGCACTTTCAGATATAAATCTTTGCAGGATGTTTTCATTCCCTTAGAGCTATATTCCACACTACATGAACAGTCATTTTCAAAAATCCATGATAGGTGCTCTTTAAAAATGAGGTGCCTGTTTTATAGCTGTATAGTAGCTACAGTTTTAGGTTTTATGTTATAGTAGTACCCTGACTGCAACAGTGTTGGCCCAGATCCGAGCTCACATCTGGTACACGTACGATTCCACACAGCCCAGATGTGGGCCGGATCTGGGCCGACACTATGTTTCTGTCTGGGTTGGATCGATTTGCAGTTCGTTTCAATCCAGCTGATTTCAGTCAATTTGTCGGATAAATACCTCAACCAAGATCAGTGTTTCGTTCTTCCTTAATATTTAAAAATATGTTCCGAATTTTTTGATGGTTTAATCAAACTTGTAGGGTCATAAAAACAAAAAACAAATATCCCTTCCAGACCAGATCACGTTTGGCCTCTATTGTAATTGGGAACTGGAGTGGATGGAGAAGAGCAGCGGGCCCAGGACTGAACCCTGTGGTACACCGCTGGTTACGGCACAGCGTGAGGAGAGTGCCGCTTACGAGCTGATATCCAGATATTATTGGTTTAGATGTGCTTCACGGGATGTAATGGGAATCTGGCACTCTGTGAAAGAGTTTTAACTGTTGCATTCTGATGCAGACATCTGTTGACCAATGAGAAGTTCACACAGGCTACATTAGAGTTCACTAGAGTTCAGTGCTACATTTCAATGTTGCATATTTTTACCATTTATTAAAAGCATTAATTTACAGGTGAAACTCAAAAAAAATTATATTGTGCAAAAGTTGATTTATTTCACTAATTTCAACTTAAAGGGTGAAACTAATATATTATATAGATTCATTACAAGAGTCACCATTAGGCTCTTTTGACTTTCGGTTTGTTTTGATTTCTCACGTGTGTTTCCCTGTCAGTGTTTCCCGCCACAGTCTGTTTCCATGGACACTAATCACCTTCCTCACAGCTGCCTGTCGTTAATGTATCATCATCACTGTGTATTTAAGTGCCTGTCTGCATTCAGTTCATTGTCCGTGTTTGACACCCTGTCTCACCTGTTTCCGTGTGTCCTGAGTCTGTATGATTAAGGAAAGTGTTTACTACGTCTTCCCCGTCTGTCTTCCCTGAATCAATCCCTGACATATTTCAAGCCTTTATTTGTTATAATTTTGATTATGGCTTACAGCTTATGAAAACCTTTTCACAATATTCTAATTTTGAATTTGGGGCTTTCGTAAGCTGTAGGCAGATGCAGAGAAAAGGCATATTTAAATTTCAATGAATGTCTGATAAAACTTAATGTAGACTGAACAACCCAGACAGCAACATAGTGTCGGCTCAGATCCGGGCCACATCTGGTACATGTGTATTCCGCGCATGGTTGTTGTCTGGGAAGTGTCCTGATATTAATGTCAAATCATTTAACAACTAGTTTCTGAAATACACACAGCATTACATTTGAAGCAGTGAAGATGTTTTCCAGAGGATGTGAATCTCAGCAACACAACACACCACTGACACAGGAGTAAATGAACTGCTGAGGGTTCAAACAGAAGAAGCTCTAACTTTGAGAAAAGCCAAGCCAGGGTCGTGACCTCAATCCAGCTGCAGTCTGTTGTGTGATCTGAAGCGAGGAGGAGCATGTGAATGCACCTCAGCGCCCCCAAAAACATTTAGTAGAGGAAATTGCCAATAAAAAGCTTATCTAATGTTTTATTCGTTTAAACAGCTCCCTCAGTTCACACCTTTACCGCATTAGAGATAAATTGGCACAGTGGTGAGACGAACACTCATCTCTGATTCCAAATCTAATGCCAGCTAAATTTCCCTAGTGTTTTTGTGTTTTCCAAACATTTTAATTAGGCGTTTATTAACTGTAGTTGTGGTGCTGTTATTCGGTTAAACCTCATCACGAGACATCATCTGACGATTGATTTCAAAATTTGAATGACAAACCCTTAATTACATTTCATCAGAAAGTGGCAGGCAACACAGTGATGAAAACCACTCCAAGAGTCCTCCTTATGCAGCATAATATCGGCCAGAGGTGAAGCATTATCAGTCACATAATCTATATTTAATAAAAAAAAGTAATTAGTTTTTGTCGTTGAGTTTGCATCCGTGTTCCTTGGAAGAGAGTCACTTGTGCCCTCTTCATCCTAAAACTTCAGGAGGCAAATGAGTGTTTTTCCAGGAGCTGATCATCCATCTCGCTGGATTAGTGACGACCTCCTAAACAAACAAATCGCAGTTTTGTTCCCCGTGCGGCAGCCGAGCCCTTTCCAGCGCGCCCTATAAAGCTGCAGGTGTGTAAGGGTTTAAGAGCGAGATTTCGTGTCCTTAAATCAGTTTACCCTCGCCGAACTCATATAACTACAAAACAGTTTAATGTTTTAATCCCCCTTGAGTCGGCCCAAAACCCCAGATGAGGGGACGCATCCTCACAAAACCACAACAGGCTTCATTAATCACGCTAATGCTGGCTATATTTTTAACCCTTACCATTTATCAGCCTGAGAGAGCATGACAGTGAGGAACAAACCCCTTCTCCCGCTTCCTCGCTCATGGGACACCACTGATTCATAGTCTATTCATCCCGTGCCTTCCTGCTGTTTTATTCTCCGTCTCTTTATTCCCGTTCAACTAGGACTTTGGCGACGACGGCTCGCTCTACATTACTAAGGTGACCACGATTCACATGGGGAACTACAGCTGTCACGCGTACGGCTATGAGGATCTGTCCCAAACCCACGTGCTCCAGGTGAATGGTTAGTAGTAGAATCTTTCATATTTCACCTTTGCTTTTCATGAACGTTGTTTCAATGTCTGTAAAGGTTGTGGAATGGACGACTAAAGTTGTGAACCTGTCCACTTTACTTTACAGTCCTGTTCTCCCTATGTACATACTTATTATAGTAATTACAATAATTGGGTAAAAACTTCTCCTAAACCTATGTAGTTACCTTATTAACCAGTACTTTCTTAGGGAAGTACACTGCAAGGACACACAAGTGCACATTCTGTAAAGTAAAGTGCAACCATAAATCACTATAGTAATTACAAAAAACAAATCTAAAGGTTAAGCATGGCAGTAATACTGTATGATGCACATTGCAATAAGGCTACGTCCACATCTATCCAGATAGATTTGAAAATGCATCTTTTTATGTGTTCATCTTACATTGCGTTTACATCTCATCAGAAGAACAAAGTTCCTGGAAAAGGGACTGCAGAACTTACATTTTATGGTAGTAGAGAAACTTTGTAAGGTAGTGGCCAAAAAGTGATGTCCGGCCTAAGAATTTATTTATTTTTCAAATATTAAAAAATAAATAAGCATATTGCGTATTTGCGTATGGAGTCGAATTGTTTTATTTGTGATAATAACGCACTGAAACATACCAAATTGTGCAGATAATTTTTGGTGGCCAGGGTGTCATAAAAATAAACTATGAACGCATAACTGATAATGCTGTAGTCAATGTAGAATGCTTTTTCTTTTTTCTTGTGCACTTTTTTTTGTAAAGTAAAATAAAAGCTGTAGCTGTAGTTTGCCTTTTGTCAAATAATTTTGTCAGATAAATACCTTTGCCTCATTTAAACCTGGGTTCTCCAAGGTTTTTCTTCTCCAGTCTGCCTCCTGATGGAGTTTGGATGTGCTTGCCTTTGGCTTTTGTCTTGCTTAGTTGGGGACATTTAATATTTAACAATATTATTGATCTTCTGCATTAACACCATTATATAAGAACTGAACTGAGCTGGACGATGACATCACGGTTTTCTCTTAAGCAGCTCTATAGATAAATGAACTAAAATAATATTTTTTTAAAAACAGAAATTAATAACCATCACTGAACTTACTTAGCTCGACTGTGACGATTTCTCCTCTAGGTCTGCTGTACAACAGAAACAAACTCTGTTGCATTATTTTCCTGTTATCACTGTAAAGCTGCTTTGAAACAATCTGTATTGTAAGAAGCGACTTGACTATTTAAAATATTTTGAAAATATAAAATATTTTCCTCATATTTTTATTGTTTAATCATTCTTGTAGTGTCATTAGAAACAAAATACCCCCTCTGGACATCACTTTTGGCCAGTACTGTAATTGGGAACTGGAGTGGATGGAGAAGAGCAGCGGGCCCAGGACTGAACCCTGTGGTACACCGCTGCTTACGGCACAACGTGAGGACAGTGCCGCTTACGAGCTGTTGTCCAGATAGGACGTTAAACTGTAAAGTTTAGATTGAAAAACCCAGAAGCATTCATGCAGCAATGATGGCTACAGAGAGATGGGGAAACTAGCATATAATTGTAAAAAACAAAGTTACGGCAAGGAAAGAAGGTTGAAGTGACTCCAGACAGTTCTCTCTCTCTCTCTCTCTCTCTCTCTCTCTCTCTCTCTCTCTCTCTCTCTCTCTCTCTCTCCAGACATCTCTCTCTCTCTCTCTCTCTCATATATATATTATATATATATATATATATATATATATATATATATATAAACACACATGTACGTATATGTATTTGTTGGCTTTCAAACCTTTTCTGAAATTGTGTTGATAAAGGAAATAGTTTCTTCTATCTTTAGGTTGTTCAAACCTTTAATTACAAGGCATATTTTTTTCACTGAGGGAGGTGAAGGGATATAAACAACCCCTGTATTGAAACAAAGATAAAAATCATTTAATATATTTGTGAGAGGAAAATACTAGGAGAATTTTCAATTAACTGGGACAATACATGTGATAGTTCACGAGCTTGTTTTGTCAGTAGAGTCGCTCTAATTGAAGAGAGATACAGCTGAACGAACAGCCTTAGCGGGACGTGTTTGTTGCTCAATCCTCCCAACCTCATCTCTCATTCGTGTCATTAAATGACCATTTCTGACTAACACAAAGCAGGGGATCCAAAACAAAGCAATTGTTCTGGAATTGAATGACTTTCTCTGTTGTTCACAGTCTCTTTTTTATCTCTTTGTCCTTCTAGTGCCTCCAGTAATCCTGGTGTACCCGGAGACTCAGGCCCAGGAACCCGGTGTCGCTGCCAGCTTGCACTGCCATGCAGATGGTCTTCCAAACCCCAAACTCTCCTGGCTGAAGAACGGCCTGGACCTGCAGCCACACGCATCCAAGCAGATCTCTCTTTCTCGGTACCGACCCTCAGCCCTTCCTCTTGGGAATCAGATAAAGACAGACGGGGATATAAACACACTGATGTGTAATGGGTGGCATATGAAAAACATTGGGTAACACTTTCTATGAAGACCATGCTTATAATGAATAATTTATACTTATTTATATGTATTACTATTATATATATATATATATATATATATATATATATATATATATATATATATAAAGACTCATTACGACCTATACTGCATTATAAGAACAGTTATAGTTACATTTATATTATTTGTATACTAAGTCATGCATTTGCTATTTCAATGTGCGTGTTCATAATATACACTGATTTATAAAAGATCAAATATAAAATAGACCCAGAGACATTTGTTTGCTGTACCAAGTAGTTATCAATTATGTCTTTATGGCTAATGTTTGCATTAGAGGTCATGAATGCTCATTTTTTGATTTATGCATGGTTTTGCTTATAGCCGTTTGGAATTATACTTTGAAAAATAGTGTTGCAGTGTTTTGCTAGTATGTAAGATTAAAAACATTAGTAACATTTAACTTAAAATTCAGGGCTGTCAAACGATTAATCGCGATTAATTGACATTCAAAATAAAAATTTGTGTGTAGATAATACACTGTGGGTGCACTGTGTATTATTATTTGTATGCATATATATATATATATATATATATATATATATATATATATATATATATATATATATATACATTGTAAATAAATAAACTTTTACTTTGGATGTGATTAATCGCATTAGGTAATCGTTGGCAGCCCTAATTAAAATGCAATTAAAGAGGTTAGTAACTATATTATTACTTACAATATGTACTATTTGACAGAAATAAGTTATAATTACTAAAGTCATTGCAACTATAATATGATACCATTATAGCACTTCAGGTTGCATCTTTATAAAATACATTAATTAAACCTTTACAGACGGAATAATGAACACTTATAAGTCAGTTTATAATGGATTATGAGCATGTATGTTGAAAAAGCAAATGCATGACTAAAAACTATTTAAATTTTACGATTGCTGTTCTTATAATGCAGTGTAGGTCTTAATTAGTCTTTATAAATACAGTAATATTTCTAAATGGATCTATAAACATGTTAGCAAACACCCTCCACACGCGCTGTGCTTTAAGTCGTCGCTCGCGCGCTGTGGGAGTGAACCTGCGGATCCTGCTCGATTGATGATGATGATGATGAAAACGGTGCATGAAATGAGGATGGCGGGCGCAGGCAAACACTCTTTGAAGAGGTGTGTGTTTCCAGCAGGAGAGCAGTATTGTTTACAGAGTAGCCCCTTATTAGAGCACTTTATTGGTCGAGTGCGGTCCATTACACCCTGTAATAGGCTGTTATTTGCATCAGATGTTTGTGCTGCTCAAGTCCTGGATAAAAAATACGAGAGCTTCAAGGTCTCATTTCTCTCATTTGTTTGTTTCAGCTCTCATCGTTTTTCCAGCGGGTCTGGATATTTATTCGTTCTTTAAGAGATGTAATATAACACAGAATGTTAGTGGAAGTGGTGTAGTTTAGATGAGCATTTGTCTTTCTCTGGCCATTCTCTTTCATTTCACTTGGTTTTCATGCACACATTAATATTTTATAAGTGCTCTTTTAAAGCTCTCCTGTTTCTGTTTGTGGCCACAGAAATATGTACAACATCGAGATAAAAGATCACTTTCACAGTATGACCGATTACAGGCCTAGCTCAGCGCGACACACAGTGTGTCATTTTGTGTCAAATGAGTGTTTCTGGAAAGATGGATAGACTTGTAAGCGCACTGATGGTGACGTGAAAAACGAGTCGTGATTGATACTCGTAGATAAAGCAAGGTTAACAATCACAAACCAGTTTCCATCCCCACCTGCGGTTCGACTCGATGAAAAGCTAAAATTATATTAAATCATTAAAGTATCAAATTAAAAAATCATTGAAAAAGAAAACAATCAAAATATAACACTTCAACACTAAATAAAGATTAAACGTGTTGCTAAATTATTGAAACATTAATGTAAGGTAATTCAACTAAATATTTTCGATATTTGTAGGTTAACGAAACTAATATTGTTGTGGTGTGTTTTTCCGATTACAGGCACTTTTTACTTTTAGGAAATAAACTCCCATGTTTCATTTTGTTAACGAAGACTATGATGAAAAAGTGTATTCATTTACAGTATATGATAGTCTATAATAAATAGATGCATTTGGGATATGAGTCGACATTCTCTTGATTTGTGCCAACAACAAAATATTAGTGAAAAAAAACTAAAATAACAACAATCGTTACGATTATAATTTTGTGCAAAATAATCGTGATTATCAGATTTAACCATTATGAACCATGACGAAAATGTGACTTAAGCATGAATAAACAAAAACAGGACAAGGTTGACTAAATAAATATGATCAAATACTAAAAAGTACATTCACACATGCAGGACTAAGATTAAACTGCATAAAACCTACCCTATCTCACGACCAATTCGGTACGAATTCGATACAAATGATTAAAAAGTGGCTAATTCGTACTAATTCGTACGACCTCAGCTCGTACAAATTCGATCGAATTTGTCTAAACCCACGTGACGGTTAAGTTTAGGGCGGGGTTAGGGGTAGGTCATTCGTACGAATTCATACGAATTGGCCAATTCGTAAAATATGTACGATTTAGCAAAATCGTACTAATTTGTACGAGTGAGGTCGTATGAATTGTTACGAATTAGCCACCTCGTAAAATTCGTACGAATTCCCTGTGAGAGTTGGGCTGCATAAAACTGTGAGTTGATCACACACATCTCACTATATCTCTGACATCATATATTGTAGTCAATAGCATTAGTGGTGGAAATGATATTTTTCACATTTCACAGCTAATATTCACTTTTTGTGCATAATAAATAGAGATATTCACCTTGATTGTGGTTTTCATCACAGATCACGCCTCATATTTCATCATTTGTTTGTTCTTGTAAGGTTTCAGTTGTAAATCATGCGCTTGTCTCAGCATTCAGTGCACAAGTCAATGTGTAACATTACTTTTATGAAGTTGAATTGAATATAAATATACACTGTACGAGAGAAATGCATATCCTGAGAAATGGTGGCAATTTCTTTTGTCTTGTGGAGTTGAAATGCCCCTGCGGTGTGACAAATGAATGTTTTAAAGGCTCTGAATTAATATGAGCTCACAAATACGGCATGCATAATAATTCTATGCAAAAGGCTAATTATAATTTCATGTCTATAATTCACTTGCAGTACATAAATGCATCTGATGTGGAAATATGAATCTGCAAAAGAAAGTGTGCCGAGTTTGAATAGAGTCTGTGATTAGAGGATAGATAGGATGAGATCAATAGAAGGACAGGAAAGTGCTAGAGATGAGAGAATAAAGGTGAAGTGAGGAGAGAGAGAACTCCGCTGCATGTGTGTGATCTTTGGCACATGAAAGCGCTCGAGTGACACACACACACAGCGTTCAGAGATGCTTGTGTTGTGATAGAGACAGCATCTGAGACTCGCTGAACTTCGAGAGCAGTCGTCCTGAGGTGTCACACACACACACACAACATCAGCCATTCTCAGTTTACAAGCACCGCTTTGATTTGGAGATTGTGTGTGTTCATCCATAAAGCAGTGTTATGATCGTCATGCTCATTATTACTTCAAACGCTGAATCTTTCGGTGACCGAATCCCAGTGTCGTCGGCTGATGAAGTGATGGATGATTTCATGAAGGTGATGTCGTCAGTGTTCGCAGGTGCAGAGGTGGTGTGTGTGTGTGTGTGGGTTGGATGGACATTGATGTGTGTACCATCACAACCAAGACACAACAATCCTACAGCCGACCCTCGTTTATTAATAAATGATGGAGAAATGTTGTCAGAGACCCTGAAGAATGTGTGTGTGTGTGTGTGTGTGAGACAGAGAGAGAGAGAGCGCTCTCAAAAATATGCCAACAAGCCTTCAAATCTTACACTGCACAAAGAGAATGAGTAAAAATGAGTAAACCTTAAAAAAAAAGTACATTTAAGTCGCCATTATGGTGATCGGTGTTTGTTTTCGGTAATTACGGTTTTCTCTTTCAGTGATTCTGCTTGTTAACATCAGGTGTCTTCAATGTTGGCAATATAAAATAAAGAGTTCTTAATTAATCGTTGATGCCTATCTGTTATTCAGATATTTTTGGTGTAAACTTTACTCATTTTAAATGATTAACTTTTAAGGAATAATTTGATTAATTATTACTCAATTCTAATTTGTTCAATTGAATTAATAATATTGCTTGTAATCTGTTGCCACAATGTTATTGATTAGATAAAGCATATTCATTTTTACAGTGTATATGTGAAGCATAGGGTTCTTTACTCAATTCTAAAGAACATTTTATGCTAAAATAGGTTCTATAATGAACCTGTCTTTGGCACAGAGGTTCTTTATAGGCTATTATTTATTCATATATTAAATTATTCTGCAACATTTTATAGTTAATTATATTATTGTTTATTAAACTGTTAATATCACATTTTAATCATGCTGATTTTTGGAGGAGAAAACTGAAATGGCACTCTTCATGTGATTTTGATTAACTACATAAAATGATATAAATATATACATTTTTCTAACCCCATATCTCAAACTTTGTGATCATTCACATGCATTCATAAATACATTTTAGGATCTTGATGTTTGTCAATAATATGAAATATTTTATCCGGAAAGGACAAAACGAATGTTCCAAAAGGTTCCATATATATTCAATTGTTCCTGGTTACAAAGAATCCTAAAGGCTTCTTATTCTTGAACCCTTAAAAGAGTGTTCTGTATAGAACCTTCTAGTGGTTCCAAAATACATAGCGTCTGATAGAACCTTTTCTTCTAAGAGTGTAAGATCTTTAACTGCACCGTAACATTCAGTGGTTTTACAGTAGAGAACACAGTCTGGCGATAGTCACGTTCTGTTCGTTTTATTGACATTTTCAGGTCTCACATAGCCGGGTATTTAGAGAAACGAATTTTCCTCCCTCCGTTTTCAATAATAACATTGTGCACACAACATTGTTTTCAAAAAAGTTGTCACATTTACATTTTACATAAAGTTACATCACTCGCATTAATACGCCGTCTGATCATAACTCTGCCGAACTGAGCAGTCACATGAAGCATTTTCTGGCCCATAATGTGACGTTCGAGAAGCTAAAACCCCGTTTCTCTCAGTTCGACACGGACACACATAACCAGCGTTATCAGAAATCTCCACTTTGGCCGGAGTTTTTAGAAATAATCGTTTTCTGTGATTAAAAACAGGGTTTCGTGTAAATGAGAGGCCAAACCGCAGGGAAATATCTGTCTTCTCTTCATGTAAACGGGGCAATAGTTTCATTTTCCTTTCGTTTTGCTTGAGTTCTTGCACCTGTTCCTTGATCCTTTCTTTGTGTATTGAAGCCCTCAGTTTCTCCATTTATTGTCTCATGTTAATGTTTAACCCTAAAACTGTATATTCTGGGCAAATGTGGGCAAAATTGTGATTTACTTCCCTTGATCTGAGTGTACTTCCCTTGAGTCTGCCTCCTAAACAATTTTTTGACTCAATTCTACAATGTCAAAAAATGGGCAGCCATGAGAAATGAATGGGAAAAACTGTAATTTAGAGCATTCTAAAATAAGAAATAAGACACCAGGTGACGGCAGTCATTTCATCTTTAGGTTTTAGCTCTAAGAACTTATTGGAATGATTTTAATTTTTAATTTTAATGTACTTAAAAAAATCATAAAAATAAGCATAATTTACATAGAAAATATGGTACTTTTTGAAGGAAATAAATTCAAAAATACCCCCAAAATAAAAAAAAAACACCATAAATGGATAGACAAAACTTTATCGAAGACAGTGATATAACATTTATAATAAATAAAAATTAGGATCACACCTGAGTCCTCTGTGCCCACATTTGTCCACAATTACAGGATTAAGGGCTATAAATACAGTTTAAGGCTGCTGTGGTTGTGGTGGAGTGTTTATTAAAGTTTATTTGATAATCCTCATCCTGTGCCACACATCATTCGCATTTGTTTATTCATCAATTTTACATCTTAGTTTGGCTAAATTTAGATGCCACCACATGAAACACATTTTTAGGTTATTTGACAAAAGAAACTTAATTTAAAAGACAAAGTTCTGAAATAGAAGACAAGACATGCCAACTTTACCTCTCCTTCCTTTGGTCATTTTTGAAAGAAACATTTGTGCTGAAACACAAACACTCAATAAATCCCAGTACTGGGCTTTATAACTGGGCGCAGTGTTAGCGACACCACAGGGAAGACTTTATGGGTTTGAGGAATCCTTCAGCCAAAGCTCTGCCAATGAAACATGTTATTGGTGGACCGAGGAACAAACACTTCAAAGTTACTTTTGAGATTTATGTTATTGCCCTGTAGGTGCTTGTTGATTTTGTTAGAGGCACTTTTCCTTTTGTGTGTTTGTGTGTGTTAACTAGGGATGTGCCCGAAGCCAAACCTTATTCGGAAAGGCACGGATAATGGCTTTAAATTGAATGATGAATTCTACCGAATAATAGGAAGACACACTCACTCTTCCTGTTTGCTGGAGAACCGCTGAGCCAGGCGTTCACAGCACAATATTTTACATAATCCTGTAAAATCACTAAAGTGGATGAGTGTAAACTGATTCTTTCAGAGCGATTGCAAATTAAATATTGCATTGCCATCTCTGTGTGTCAGAGCCTGCCAGAGGAATATTAATTAAAACACCACTTCATACACATTTACATCTATTTAAACCGACTGCTGCGCACCCGTAGTGTTAACCCTGCCTGACAAACCAGCATGAGTCCCGTGTTGGTCCCGGCTGGTTCAAGATGGTATAGTTGCTGGTCTAGCTGGATGTTTTAGCAGGGAGAGATCGGGATTATGCAGTAAATGCACTGGATCGTCTAACTCTGTGTTGTGTTTCTTCAGCGAATGGCAGTGAGCTTCACATCGGGAGTGTGCGTTATGAAGACACTGGGGCTTACACATGCATCGCCAGAAACGAGGTCGGCGTGGATGAAGACATCTCATCTCTGTTTGTGGAGGATTCGGCGTGTAAGACACGTGAGTGATGATATAGAGTCTGTTTCAGCCAAGATTGTAATGATTATGGAATGAGCTTACACTAAAAACAAGTTCATATTTAAGGCGAGACACTACAGCTGAACACAGTATTAGCAGATATCACCATCAAACTTTACCAGTTGATTACCTACATTAAAACTAGAAAAAATGTTGTGCTAATTTGCATATATTTTAAAAAAATCTGAGTATTCCAGAAAGCCAAGTTCAAAATTATTTTTTCATTGTGTTCACATATTAGATGGGGAAAAATACTGAGGGATGTATGGATATCTACTTTTGTTTTCCTGTAAATCAGAATATACTGTCAATAGCCTTTGTTTTTTGGAATAAAATGTTATATAAATCATGCCAGGAATAACAAATTTACAAATCCATCTGTAAATGTCTTTATAATATAACTAGGTACAAGACTAGGTGCATAGGAGATTTCGGACTTGAGAAAAGAGAAAAGTCATTTTGAGAAAACGGGCTTTACAGATTTAGCATCAGCCAATGAGATCTTTCTTTTAGTTCAGGTGTTTTCCCTCAAAAGATGAAGATTGCGAAGATAACACCTATTTTCAAAAAAGGAGACAAACATGAGTTTAATAATTATCGACCTGTATCAGTACTTTCACAGTTTTCTAAAATAATTGAAAAATGGTTTACTTATAAATTAAATCTATTCTTGGAAAAAAACAATTTAATTTTTGATTATCAATACGGATTCCGATCGAATAGATCGACAACCCTTGCATTAATTCATTTAACGGATGAAATTCTTGCTGCAATGGAAAAAAAAACAGTATCTTGTAAGTACATTCCTAGACTTACAGAAAGCATTTGATACTGTTAACCATAAATTATTGTTGACAAAATTACAACACTACGGATTAAGGGGTCAGATATATAAATGGCTTGAAAGCTATTTAAGAAACAGAAGCCAATATGTCCAATTTAAAAATCATAACTCGGATTGTAGAAACTGTTGTATGTGGAATTCCCCAGGGTTCTGTAATTGGCCCAATACTTTTTCTTTTATTTATTAATGATATATTTGAGGCTTCCAAAGATATGAATTTTTTGTTATTTGCTGATGACACAACTGTGTTTAAGTCCGGGACAGATGAATTAATGAATAAGTGAATAAGTGAAGTTAAATGAATTAATGAACACTATTGAAAGGGAAATGCCAAAATTAAAGAAATGGTTTGATTGTAACAAATTGTCCTTAAATTAATTATTTTTTGAAATAAGGGGAAAAAAGAAGTTACAAAATTAAACATTGAGAAAGTAAATATTGAATGTGTTCCAGAAATCAAATTTTTGGGGGTTATCCTGGACAGCAAACTTAGTTGGAAGCCTCATATTGAATATTTATTAGTAAAATTAGTAAAAATATTGGTATTCTATATAATGTTAAACACATATTAGATGAAGCCTCATTACAGCTTCTATATTTAACCTTAGTTGTTCCATATTTAACATATTGTATTGAAGTGTGGGGTAATGCATGCACCAGTTATACAGATAGGTTGTTTCTACTCCAGAAGAAAGCCATAAGAATTGTGACTAACCAAGGTTCACGAGACCACACAAATAAAGTATTTATAAAACTGCAGACTTTGAAAAAAGTCTGGTCAGTTTAAAAATACTACAAATTATGTGGAGAGTGAAAAATAATTTAGTACCAACACATATTAAAAACAAATTTATGCTAATCACAGACGATAATAACAGAAGAAAAGGCAATTTTAGTGTACCTTACTCACGCACCTCACAAAAACAAAAGGGGTTTCTTGTAATTGGTATTAGTTTATGGAACTCTTTGGACAGAGGTCAAAAATCATGTAACACAATTGTTCAATTCAATAAAATGTATAAGAGATATGTACTTGAAAAATACGAAGGAAGTGAAGCATAAGAAACAATGTTCTTTCAAATTGGTAATTGTTAATTATTTAGATGAAGTAATACTGAAGGAATATATATATATATATATATATATATAAAGAAAAAAGACAAAGAAAAAACTAAGTAAATAAATAAAAAACGGCGAGCCATCTATTTTTGTACTAGCTTAGATTATTGAAAAAAGGGGCATTAATTTATAAGACTATGTCTTCTTTATGCTCCTATTCAGAAATGAATGTTATTATTTTGTTGTTGTGGAGATTGTTGTTGTATCTAATAACATCATGACTGAATAAAGAATTTGAAAAAAAAAAAAAGAGAAAAAAAGATTGCGTATTTAGAGTTAAATCCCCCTTTTTACGTTCACCATTGGTTGCTGATGAAAAGGAAATAACCATATTTGGATGTGACAGCATTGTACAGGAGAGAGAGAGAGCTTTCTAACGGTGTGTGTGATGATGGTGCAGATCGCGATTGAAGAGCAGTGGGAAGATTTATAATGACAACTTTTGAAGAATTTATGAGAAATCGACAGACACAAACAGACAGTGTACTAAAATAAAGAACTAAATGTGTATTTCGGACTTTTTTTCACCACATGTCTGAAAGAAGACATGTTATTGAAGACAAATATCCCAAAATCTCAAAACTGACCAGTGAAAAAAACAAAAAAAACTATGTTTTTGACTGCCGTGTCTCGGCTTACCTTAATTATGTAGTTCAGTCATGAAACTCTAGAGGGCTAATCGGTCCTTTACATACAATCTGCAAGCAATCACATCGTTACCGCATGGCACAAGCTGATTGGTCTGCCGATCCCACTGCCAATGAGATTGCTTGCTCAACATTTAATAGTCTGGTCCAGTGTTTGCTGTAGGCTAGTTCCTCTAAATCTACCTATATCAATTTATACCAACAAAACTATTTTTAGTTCACCCAAAAATGAGAACTCTGTCATCATTTACTCACTCTCAAGTTGTTCAAAACCTGAATTAGTTTTTTTTTTTTTTTTTTAAGAAAATGTTGGAAAATAGCCTTTGACTTCCATAGAATTATTTATTTTTTAAGTTACTGGCCACCATCAACTGGTTACCAACATTCTTCAAAATATATTTTTATTCAACAGAAGAAAAAACTTCAGTCAAGTCACCTTTATTTATGATGTGCTTTATACAATGCAGACTGTTTTAAAGCAGATTCACAGTGATAATAGGGAATAAATGCAACAGAGATTGTTTTGTTTGTACGGCAGATCTAGGAAGAGACTCACTGTCCGGCTTAAGTACATTTTTGATTAATTAATATCCGTTGTAAAAATCATAAGTTATTAACTCAAGGCCCGTTTGCACAGAAAACAGAAAACTTTTATTGTGTTTTTGCCATTCATTTACACGACAGTGGTGTTTTGAAATAGGTTTTTTGAAAACAAGTGTTGAAAACGATACCGTCATCATCTCCGTGTAAACAAACGTGAATCTGTGAAAACAGTGACGACATGCACTGCGTCTATAGGCCTGCGCGTTTGAATATGTAATTGTGCGCATAGTCTTTCTTTACAAAGTGACATCGCCAATAACGTTTCTGGCATGCATAATACAGCGTTTTTAGTCATTTCCACGGATCTGTGTGAACAGGAATCATTTGATCTGTACAGAGGAAGAACAAAAATTTGTTGTGAAAAGACTTTTGTGGTGTCTGAGGCCTTCGCAGGGGATAATCTAGCTTACTCTGTCTCTGCTGGCACTTCAGGGATGTGTTGTGGACGTGTCCAGGCTCAGGTCCACCATCTGGTCTGGATGCGGCTCGGATCCGGCTGACTACTGTAAACCTCGCGAATAAACAGAGCGACTAATACTAGCATAGATGCCATTCTTCTTATGATGTAAGGAGTACACCGGGTGTTGTAGGAAGTGTTCCCGGTTCCGGCTGACCTTATTTATGCAGCCTAACAATCATTTAACTGATGGTATGTTAAGTGTATGCTAGGTCAAAGAGGAGTGAGTAAATAACACATTATTCATTTTGGGGTGAACTATCCCTTTAAATCAAGGAGAAAAAGCTCTTTATATTAACATTTGCAGGTTACTGTCACTCACTAGTGTTTTTGTTCTGATGATTCTGTATTTGGGAGAATCGTGTTTTGATTGTAAACTCTTGCACACTATCGTATGGGTTGCTGGATCAGTCATTACTGGAAAGGTTTACAAGTCATCGCACATGTAATGAAGTCACCAATGCGGGAAGGACAGTTTGTCATTAATACGATTTAATGGTCATACAGCAATAAACATCTTCAGATGTGAACAACCCTGTGGTGTGTTTGCCCGTAAGCCAAGTCCTGTTTCTAAAATTATAGACATTTTCTGGACTGTTAAATTTACAGTGTTCAATTGCAGTGAAATGAAGGTCTGTAGATCTGATTATGTCAGTAAATGGGGGATTATGGCCTTAGTGGAACCTTAACCCGACATTATTACTGAAGAGGTGTAAATCATGCATCAGTGCCTTCCTCCCATGCCTTATTTCTTAATGATAGTAGTGCGTGTCAGTAAGGCATGGAAGACTTGCATCAGTATGATAAAACTAGGAATAAAAGAAGTGTTTTCTGTCCATGAGCTCTATCAGAGTGTTATAATAAAATGTCCATCCGTCATATTTTCTGTAACACAATGTCTTTGTTGAATATAAAGGGCCTCATAAAGGACAGGTGACGAGTCCCATACGAAGAGGACAAAGGCTGGTTATTTTTGCATTCAAATCATCTCGGATAAGACCTTTGAATAAGTCTTTTATATGTTAACCCTCGTGTTTGGGAGCGGAGAGACCTCAAGGCCAATTTAATATCTCGAAAAATAGACTTAAAATTGAAGCAGGATGATATTTCATGAGGTTATGAAAATAAAGTGTAAAGTTTCACTTTAATATTTCAGTATCATCAACCACCTGACAGTTTAATGTAATGTTAACCCATAAAGCTAAGTGCTTTCTTAAGTTTGATCATTAATCTGCTATGTCATGTTTATGTCAGGTTGTGTTGTCTTAGTAATGTTAAGTTGTCATGACAACAACACTGACAGGTTATGATGTATTGGTTTATGTCAAGGTGTCATAACAAAGACATCTCTAACAATGTCATATCTGCATTAAAAATGTCATAATTGAGTGAATGACACTTAATGACAGTTGTCATAAACATGCATAAAACCTCCTTCATATTCATGATTATGAAGATATCAGTCTTATACACACCCCTTCAAGTAAAGAGTGATCAGTGAATCTCAGAGAAAAGCACAAGGTGATATTGAAATGAAGTTCCTGTAATCCAGCTGCACATTTACACCTTCAGGGTCTTTATTCCCAGATCTGTTAATAGTCCAGGGATCTTATTAATGTGAAATCACTATTATTGCGGACAGTCCCATTCCTCACGCGTCCTGTGTGTGTGTGTGTGTGTGTGTGTGTGTGTGTCTGCTGTCCACTAACTCTGCTCTGTGTTTCCTCATGCCGTCCATCCAGTGGCCAACATTCTCTGGAGGGAGGAAGGTAAATACTCGTCTGATTATATGTCTGATTAATGTATTTTATTTTGAGAGACTGTGTGCATGGATTGAATATGTTCTTACTGAAATGAACAAATCCTGGGATCTCTGAAACATGTATTAATGTGTCATAACAGCATAAAATTAAAGGAGTAGTTCACTTTTAAAAAACTTTTGCTGATAATTTACTCGCCCCCATGTCATCCAAGATGTCCATGTCTTTCTTTCTTCAGTTGAAAAGAAATTAAGGTTTTTGATGAAAACATTCCAGGATTTTCTCCATATAATGGACTTCAATGGGGTCCAAACGGTTCAAGGTCCAAAAGACAGTTTCAGTGCAAACTGTTCAAAGGGCTTTAAACGATTCCAGACGATGAATAAGGGTCTTATCAAGCAAAACGATCGCTCGTTTAATAAATAAATAACAAAGTTTAAGTTTTATAAGCACAAATGCTCGCCTTGCTCTGTTCTGTGATGAGCGTTCGTGACTCTCCTGTTCAAACTCGTTGAATCAAAATGAACAAATCTTTTTTCGATCATGACTCGAAGGGTCCTTGATAAGACCCTTATTCATCGTCTGGAATCGTTTAAAGCCCTTTGAACAGTTTGCACTGAAACTGTCTTTTGGTCCTTGAACCTTTGGACCCCATTAAAGTCCATTATATGGAGAAAATCCTGGAATGTTTTCATCAAAAACCTTAATTTCTTTTCGACTGAAGAAAAAAGATGTGGACATCTTGGATGACATGGGTGTGAGTAAATTATCAGCAACGTTTCTTTTTTTTTTTTTAAGTGAACTACTCCTTTAAGCTACCCAGACCACAGATACGGGCCACATCTGGTAAACATGCGTACCGGATGTGGGCCAGATGTAGGCCGAACCTATGTTGCTGTTTGGGTAATGAAGTATTACTTGGTGAAAGAGTTGGCGTCACAATTTATCACAATAAAAATGTAACAATATGTATCGATGATAGTGACAATAGTACTGTGGATTCAAGTTTACAACGTTTTAGTTTCAGTTTACTGTATAATGTTGAATTTAATGTATAATAATGCAATGAGGGAGTATTTGTGTCCTGATATTGCCAAAATGTCTGATGTTACCAGTAGAAAGTTCTATAAAATATTAAATATGTCTAGCAGTGACAGAGATCATCATATTCATCTACAATAATTCAGTATTTTTAGCTTCAGAATCATGAATATTGTTATTCTGGTGTCTCTATTGTGTGTTCTTTGGGTTTCAGCACCAAGTCCAAGACTATTCATTTACACACACAATGTAACACCAAATTTAGCATTTTTTTGGTCATCTTTTATCATATGTCTTGGAATATTACAATAATATGGTGTCGTGATATGTATGAAATCGTGACATGAGGGGATCGCTGACACACCTAGTCATTACCATGAAGCGATGAGCTCATGATCTCTTACCGTATGTGTGTGTGTCGTACCTGGCCATGGTGCCGAGAAGAGACACAAATGAGAGCATTTTGAAACTTCAGCTTGCCTTCTCATTGGAAAAAATAACAACACTAACGTGTCCTTACAGTGTCTCAAACTGTGTAGAGTCAGAGATTTCATTCCTCCTAATAACCTGAGCATCGATTCACAACTTACATTTTATGTCAATAATTGACTCATTTGAATGGAAGCTTGTTTTCGCCACAGAATACAAAATAAAAAGATAATTTTTTACTTTTTTATCTCTCAATTCTGATTTTTTTCCATAATATCCAGTGTTCAGAATGACCCAGGGTTAACTACTTCAAGTGTGGAAAGCCCTAATGTGTCACGTTCATCCAGTGTGTGTGTGTGTGTGTGTGTGTGTGACTCTCGGCTGATCTCCAGCTCCAGTCATTAGGATACTGAACACTTCACACAGAACAAACGTTTCACACAGAGTTTTCAATGTAAACGTGATGGATTAAGCATCTATAATATAATACCTATTAAAGAGATAGTTCACCAAAAAAAAATATAAAAATCATCATTTACATGGCCGTTAATAATAAATTCTATGTTGAATCAAGTAAATTATTTCTTTCTAAAGATACATTTTATTTTGTCTATTTGATGCTTTCCTCATTTAACTCAATAACGACTTTAAATGTATAAAACGACTTATACTATATATTTTAGTTTGATAATGTTTTTTAATTAATATTTTGTATTTTCAGAGTATTTTTTTTGTACTAAATTGTATTTACACTGTTTTTATAATACATTTATTCACTTTTTGAGCATAGACCTGAAAATGTAATGTCCAACTTAAACTGTCATAAATCTTGAATGCTTTTGTGGGGAAAAAAGTTTAAAAAGTGAACTTAAAGTATGTGTATTTTTTTATTGAAATATTACATTTTTATATGTACCGTAAAAAAATGCTGGGTTGGTTTAACCCAGTTTTGTGTCAAATATGGACAAACCCAGCTATTGGGTTACATTTTTAAATGACATTTTTAACCCAATGTTTGAGTTTGTCCATATTTGACCCAAAATTGGGTTAAAACAACCCAGCATTTTTTAGAGTGAAAAATATATTTTCAAAATCATGTTTTAAAACTGCTAGAAAATCAAAGCTATGATTCTAAACAAGTTTTGTTCCAAATCCGAGGTTGATATCTCAGAAAATGTGTGTTTTTGGAGCACAAGTGTGAGTATTTTTAACAGGAACATTTAACCTTTTCAAACCATGTCCATGATTTTGTGTGTGTGTGTTTTCACACAGCAAGTGCTAAAACCGTTATCAAGTTTCGTACCATTCCAGCAATTCTAAAAAAGCTGAACATAAAGTGTTTTTAAGAGGGTTAAGACTGCGGTGTTGCACATCACAGTCCTCGAGATGAGCGCCAACACTGGTCAGTCGTAGTGTAACTGTGTGTTTGTACACCTCCTGCTGTCTGTGAGCATCACGTGAACACACACTCATTAGCAGCTGGTGTGTTCTGCCTGGTGATAGACCTGCAGATGCATTTTCTGGAGTCGTCTCTGCTGTCTGACCGTGTGACAGGAATGGTGTTGTTTTCTCTTAGAAGACGAGTAATGGTTTGTGTGTGTGTGATCAATGCACCTGTGTGTTGTTGAAGGGCTCAGTGTGGGGAACATGTTCTACATCTTCTCCAGCGAAGGAATCATTATACTACAGCCTGGCAACTGTGAGATCCGCAGACGCATCGCGCGCACAGAGAGGATTCTGGGTAGTGATGTAAGTCCTGGGCCCAAAACAAAGGGAAGAATTGAGAAAATGTATTTTGAGTAGTTCACTTAAAAAAGATCATTTACTCTCCCACACATCATCCAAGATGTTCATGTCTTTCTTTCTGCAGTGGAAAAGAAATAAAGGTTTTTGAGGAAATCAATCATTTGTGGTAAAACAATTATATACATTTTTATTTTGTTTATAAAATAAGCAAAGATCAGACTCTTATTCCTCGGCTGGATCGTGTTCGAGACTTTGAAGCTGAAGCTCACATCTGACCTTCGACCCGTTGGACCCCATAGAAGACAGTATATGGAGAAACATCCTGGAGTGTGTTCCTCACAAACCTTCATTTCCACTGAAGACAGACAGACATGAACATCTTGGATGACATGGAGGATGAGTGAATGATCTACTCCTACTACTCCTCCTTTAATATTGACTAAGATTGTTTGCACCTCCATCCCCCAAATATTCCTATAATGCAAACGTATGTGTCCATGTTGTCCCTGCAGGAAGAGCTGTGTCCCAGAAGCACGGGCGTCTCTCCACACGAGTGTGTGTGGGCGTCTGCGGTCAGCGTGAGGGAGAAGTACGTGTACGTGACCCAGCCGCTCCACAACAGACTTCTGCTGATCGACACACAGGCGCAGAGAGTTGTACAGGTGTGTATCAGGCTATCTCTCACCCCAGACAGCAGCCGACCCAGATCCGGCCCACGTCCGGTACGTGTGGAATCAACATCCCCCAGATGCGGGCCGGATCTCTGCCGACACTGTGTTCCTCACTGCATGATAAAGCCTAGAATACAATTATTGCCCCGTTTAAACTAAGAGAAGACGCAGATATTTCCTGGCGGTTTGACCGCTCATTTACACGAAAACTCAGTTTTTATCAAAGAAACGATTTTAGCACAATTATTACTAAAAAGATTTCTGATAACGCCGGCTTTGTGTGGCCGTGTCTACTGAGAGAAACAGAGGCTGCGTCAGAAATCACTAACTATGTGAGTAGGTACTATATTTAAATAAGAACGTACTTCGTTAAAAAGTACGTTCTATATGAAGAGTTCAGATGCAAAAGCCTCTAAGTGCCATTTGAAATTTTCTTCTAAAATGATCATTTTTATCAAGCTTGTATATTTAAGTTCAGTAATTTCACTTAAATGGCAATGAAGATTACCTATTAATTGTCATTTAAGTGAGATTACTGAACTTAAATATACAAGCTTGATAAAAATGGTCATTTTAGAAGAAAATTTCAAATGGCATTTAGAGGCTTTTGCATCTACACTCTTCATATAGTAAGAGTACGGGTAGTATAAATGAGTCCGGATATACTACATGCGCCATGTTGTTATCGCGTGACATACCAACCCGATCTCACGGCCAAATCGTACGAATTCGACAAATGGTTAAAAAGTGGCTGATTCGTAACAATTCATACGACCTCACTCGTACGAATTAGTGCGATTTTGCTAAATCGTACATATTTTACAAATTGGCCAATTCGTATAAATTTGTACAAATGACCTACCCCTTACCCTGCCCCTAAACTTAACCGTCACGTGGGTTTAGACAAATCGATTCAAATTCGTATGAGTGAGGTCGTACAAATTAGTATGAATTAGACACTATTTAATCATTCGTCGAATTCGTACGAATTGGTCGTAACATAGCATAGGACATAGAACAGTGCGAAAATTTAAAGAGCCCAACGTTGTGCTGTTTTTAGTTCTGCTTTTCATCTTTCATCATTTTATGTACGTTCAAGCCGACAATCAAGAGGAGGCGTCGCTCAGCTGCTCGCAGATCATGCCTTTTGTGGAGTTTCTCAAATAACATTTATTTACCTAATAAAACCCACACACAACCCCTATGAACAATGACAGATGTTGATTTTTGGCAAGGAAAAAGCCATTTATTTGCTTGTGATATTACCATCGATAAATAAACATGAATGAATCAATAGAGATATGCATGCGTGTCTGTGTTTATCTCCGGTTTCCTCCACTTTCAAATATAATGACAACAACTCTTCTCCCATTGCATCATGGGATAGTGAAGTGTCCACTTCAGAATCTCGCCTGAAGTAGTAGGTCATCCGGGTACTTTTCGGTTACTGTTTTTCCAATTGGATGATTTCGGACATACTACTCTACTCGCGTACTGTTTTTTGCATACCATATAGTAGGGAAGTATTCGATTACGGACACAGCTAGGGTTTTAGCTTCTCAAACGTTACATTATGTGCCAGAAAATGCTTCACGTCATGTGACTGCCCAGTTCGACAGAGTTATGATCATAGACGGCGTATTAATGCGAGTGATGTAAATTACAACTTTTTTGAAAACGGTGTTGTGTGCACAATGTTATTATTGAAAACGGAGGAGGAGGGAATATTAATTTCTCTAAATACCCAGTTATGTGTAAATGTGGCTTATTATGACCCGAAAATTCTACGTTCGATCAATCTTTATTCGAGTCGTTTCGTTCATTTAAGTGGCTTCAAATGTTATGCTTTTAACAGCCAAATTCCACAAACATCCATGTAAGCTATCTTTTAATTAAGAAATCATTTACAGGGCCAGAGATCATTTACAGGGAACATATTAATTACCTAAGAATATTAATTTACCTTCGGAGTCTTTTGTGATGTGACGCACGCAATGAAGGGGTTCATGACTACACTACCCTTTATGAGTTTTTGTTTCATATTTATATCACAATATAGTTCAGCAATTTATATCATATCATACCCAGACGGCAATATATTGTCGGACCACATCTGGTACGCTTTGAATCCACATGTGCTCGGATGTGGCCCGGATCTGGGCCGACACTACTTTGCAAAAGTCGTGTTCTCTTCTGTTTCAAGAGAATCAACTAAGATTTTTAACTAGATTTTTTGTCAAATCATGTTTTCTCCTCATATTTCACTCGTTTTCTTATCCAATGCTGCAAAATAAATGAATGTTTTTCTTGTTATACATGGTTGAAGAATCAATAATGCACAGCAACAGAGAACAATGGAAAGCATAAGATGAAAGCGCTTTGAGAAAGCAGAGCGTGTCGAAGGTCGTGTGGATGTCACTGGATCATGGCTGATAAATCCTTCTAAAATGATCACAGGAACTGAGTGACGAACAGACAACGCCATATGATCCCCACAATCATGCAGCATTTGTGCATGCTAACAACATCCAGTGTTACATCATAATGCAACTACTAATGAGATCGCTGTTGCATCTAAAGAGAAATTGTTTCTTTTGCAAGTAAATAACTTGAAATCTTTCAGCTTACAGTCTCTTTTACATGCAAATATCATATTTCAGTTTCAACATTTGCAGTTTCAGTTTTTTAGATGATTCATGTATCCTCAACACAAATTAATGAACTTCAGTTTAACATATTTAAGTGCATGGAAAATTTAGAACAATGAAATTAAGTTACGTATTAAGTATTAAAGGAGTAGTTCACTTTTTCTGATAATTTACTCACCCCCATGTCATCCAAGATGTCCATGTCTTTCTTTCTTCGGTTGAAAAGAAATTAAGGTTTTTGATGAAAACATTCCAGGATTTTCTCCACATAATGGACTTCAATGGGGTCCAAACGGTTCAAGATCCAAAAGACAGTTTCAGTGCAAACTGTTCAAAGGGCTTTAAAACGACACCAGACGATGAATAAGGGTCTTATCAAGCAAAACGATCGCTCATTTAATAAATAAATAACAAAGTTTAAGTTTTAAAAGCACAAATGCTCGCCTTGCTCTGTTCTGTGATGCGCGTTCGCGACTCTCCTGTTCAAATCTTTTTTCGTGTCATTTGGTTGATTCAACGAATGAATTGACTCAGAAAAGATTCGTTCGTTTTGATAAATGGCCACTGACCCTCAGGTAATCAGGACAGAAGTGGTTGTAAGTGGACAAAAGGGACGGATTAAAAACACCAGGTGTAAACGGGAATGGGAACGGGTTCTGCTTCAGCTTCATTTGGTGCTTACATTTATTCTGAAACCACATCCTTTATTAGGTCACTTGCCTAAAATAAATTCGCAGTTGCTCTAGACAAGCAAGTGAATGACTTTCGCTCTCTCTCTCTGTTGGAATGACAGGCTGTAGAAACAGACGCCATGCCCGTCAAACTCTTCTATGACAAATCTCACGATCAGCTGTGGGTGTTGAGCTGGAGAGACCTGCTGAAGTCCCGCTCCACGATACAGGTGAGCTGTGCTTATTTTCTCAGAAAGCTTAAGGCTCTCAAACAAATGAGAAAGTTCACACATTCATGTTGTTTAGCCCGAGAGTTCAATCAGTGCTGTTTGAGAGGCTGGATGTATTTTTAGCCTGTATTTTTGAACGTTAGGTGTAAATGTGTGACAGTCTTTGTTTGACATACATTTCTGCACCAATTGCATGCATATTAATTTCAGTTCCCCGTCAGGTAGACCTCCTGACTAGAACTGTATGCAAATAAGATGCTTTCCAAGTTTTGTGTAAAAATATCCACTTTATTCTCTGCCAGGTTTAATCAGCACTGTCCTCATGTCAACGCACACGTGTGAGAAACACACACCCTCAAAGACAGAGCAAATGAAAGGCTTTTTATTTAACAAACAATGTGCATTTCCAGCCCCCATGCACATGAATAATTCACGTTTTATTAAATAGTGGTAAAGTCCTCAGGTGTATTTGCTTGTTCAGCATGAGCGCCAGCCACGCAGAATAATGAAGACGTTTGCTATGAATCACTCAGAAATGCTAAAGAGCACTTTTAACGGGAAGCTGCATAATCGGCTGCAGGGGATATGGATTCACACCACAAATAAATGGCTTGATAATATTCAACTCATTTTGAATGCGTGCAATTGACCCGGGCATGGGCAATTTGTCGGGCCCGGAGGCAGGACCCAGCTTGAGAGGTGAAATATCAAACCCATTTTTTTAAATGGCTCAATATTCTTAGTCAAACATCTGAACCTGCTTGTCAGCTCATTAGATTAAACAAATTAGGCCTGAGGAGAGTGAGGGGAAATACAGCCGCATGTGTGCGCTTGGCTCCGATCCGGCTCTCATCACACTGATCACAAACCAACAACTCATAGTTTGCATTCATAATCAGCTGCACTGGCCACTAATGAACCAGCCAAAAACAGCGTTTTCTCTAGAGGCGTAGTTTCAGAATAATCCTTGTGAATTAAGCTGCTAAATATCCTATGACATATTATAAATACAAATTTGGCGTGATGAATGGCTCGGTTTTATACCCTTGTGAAATTAAAGTGTGCTTAAAGGAGAAGTTCACTTTTAATGTCCATGTCTTTCTTTCTTCAGTTCGAAAAGAAATGAAGGTTTTTGATGAAAACATTCCAGGATTCTCTCCATATAATGGACTTCAATGGGAAGAATGAGAGTTTCAGTGCAGATATTGTCAGGGCTAGGTGAAAGCGATGGACGTGGACACAATTTTACAGAGATGAAGGGCTTTTAATTTGTAAAAAATAAAACAAAAACTAACCCAGATGGGGAAACAAGTCAGGCGACTTGAATCATTTTGAGACTGCAGAAGTCATTAAACGTTGTAAGTTGAATTTGGGGAAAGCACTTGAAACATTTGTTGTGTTGAGCTATTTCAATTACTTTTGTTTGATTTGTTCATTGCAAACTACTAAAAGTTGGTTCATTTTGTCAGTAAACTTGAATTTCAATGTGGATTGAACTGTATGCATGCTAATAAGCCACTAGTTTAAAGTGAGAATTGGACCCTAAACTAAAGTGTTACCATTAAAGATGAATTCATTTGATTGAATACTAACTAGAAGAGTAGCTATGTTTTAAATTAATCTGTTTCAGAATTATGATGATTAACTGTAAAGGGAGTTGGGAAAACACCATGAGCATGATTAAACACTCATCATGGGCAGTTTTACAGCACTATATAGAGTAAATTCATATAAAATGTCAAAGCAAGCATCATTCATTGCACAGACTGAAAGCACTCTGTTTTCGTGGATTATTAAGTTGGCTTGAGAAAGCCAACTTACTGAAATCCTATTTAAACTTATTTCATTTGTTATATTACAACAGAATATGTTATGTATTCTTTTAAGACACTCTACATGATTGTAATATTAGTTTCTCTTGTTTCCGTTTCTGAGGTGATCACTTCTGCGAGTGCAGTGGAGCAGCGTCAGATCCTTCACACTCCGTTTGAAAGAGTGGAGGATTTCTACATCCCTCCCACCAACCTCATTATCACCCACGTAAGGTACAAAACCATTGTCTGACCTCTGTCAGACTTTCAGCATAATTCTTCCAAAAATTGGAAGTGAGTAAAATGATGGTTGTAATTAACAGGCCAGCACTTAATAAATCACAAGAAAGATCATTAACCTGTCTTTGACAATTGTCATCTTAGGTTTGGCTTTGTCTACTTAAAATGGGAGCCTGCGGTGCATAAAATCGACCTCTGAGACCCTCCGCCTCGTCAAGACCATCAGTCTGAAGAACTACAGCTGTATTCCAGCCAGCATGGCCTACACTCATTTAAGCGGCTACTATTTTATCGAGTGCCGAGTCGAGAATAGTCTCGTCTCCGAGCTCGCAGCTTCTCATTGACAGCGTAAGCGACACAGTCATCGGGCCAAATCCCAACATCAACGGCCGACCGTTCGTCTCTCCAGACGGGCGTTTCGCCGTCTCCGTGGATAAACGGCGTGGCAAACTCCAAGTCCAGACCGTCTCCTTCAGCGGTGAGCTGCAGATCAGCCATGAAGTGGATGTCTCGATTCAACTCGCAGACTTGGAGTTTCAGCCCTCCTTCACGGAGGCCAACCAGTACGTGGTCGTGACCTCTTCGGCTCAGGGCTCGGGAGCTGGTTTTCTCGGACCTGGCGACGGGAAGAGAAAAGCCCTTCAGCATGTCAAGGATCCGATTCCAGCCAGCAGTTGGCCTTGGGGAGACACCAATAGGGTGGTGGTCTCCAGCGGGGTGTTTGGACGCTACTTGGTCACGTCGATCGACCGAGTCCCTGTTCGTTCTGGACGGCAAACAGAGCGGCCCTCACTGTGAGGTGTCAGACATCAAGAGAGGGAACACAGTGGTGTGGGTGGGTGAGGTATGAGTGGCGTACCGCGGGCCGGTTCTGCAGAGGATTGCGTCGGCCGACTGGGCCAAAGCTCGGGAAAACCTTTAAGGGATGCCAATGGACGTGACCCTAGTAGTGAGTTAAAACGAACACGGGTTTCTGTATAAGTACACACACATGCACACATATTCAAGAAACCTTATAAGTCAAGGGAATGAATGACAACACCCTTCAGTGCAACAGTGAGCTAATTTAATGAGAGATGTACATTTTTTGCACTTCGTTGTTAGCAGAAATAGTGTTAAGCAGCAGAGAGGTTAGGTGATGACTGAACTATGCACAATGCTTTTTAAAGTTTTCAGTGTTTATTCTTGTTTCATTGTGTTCACTTGTGATATACAGTACAGTCACTGTCCATCAGTGTCATGTCTGTTGATCTGTTGTTTGCATCATCCCAGTGTTTCCGCTTCACGTTTCAACAGCTAATTGTCTGTTTGTTTTTTAGTATTATTAGTACAACACTTAATAAACATATTAGAGTAACATTTAGCATTTTCCTCTTTGAAATCGCGTTTTGAATCATTTTAATCTCATTGGTGCAACGTGACCCCATGACACATGGCAGCGTACTGCTGAAGCTATAAAGGATACCTGAAACAAACAGTGACAGCTTCTGATTGGCTGAAATACGTCACACGCAGGCATGCGGGAAGAATGCCAGGGCAGCACAGAGTCTCATTCCCTTTTCAGGAATGCGCCCCGTAAGCCTTTCCCTTCCTTAAAGTCGTAACTGAGACTTTCCCTTTTGAGAGAACTCAACGCTTCGTCAGATTGTTGACACTATGGGAGCATCAATACCCACTACAGTTTAAATCAAGGCTGTACCTCAGACAACAACATAGAGTCAGCCCAGATCCGGGCCACATCTGGTACACGTGGATTCAACACGGACCAGATGTGGGCCGTATCTGAGCCAACACTATGCTCCTGTCTGGGTAGAATCTGAATCTAAAACTCTTGACAATAAAGTCTTAAAGGCAGGCATTCCCCTAGTGGAATGGGCCCTTACAACTAGAGACGAAGTAAGGTCACGTGCCTCATAAGCCATAGTAATAGCCTCAACAATCCACTTGATTATTCTTTAGGAACCCTGTCTGTGTGAACCAAAGCATACCAGCTGCTGGTCAATGTTACTCCACTGGGCAGAGCGGTGGATGAAACATTCAAGTCCCCTAACTGGGCAACCCAAGTTAAGTTTCTCTTGGTCCACCAACTGAAATGGAGGATAAAAGGCATGCAAAACAACTTGTAACTGAGACTTTCCCTTTCAAGAGAACTCAATGCTTCATCAGATTGTTGACGCTATGGGAACGTTGATCCCACTGCAGTCCAAATCCAGGCAGTAGCCAGATCCGGCCACATGTGGTACAAGATGTGGACTAGATCTAGGCCGACACTCATGCTTCTGTCTAGGTAGAATCTGATTAATGTGTATGGAGAGGCACAGCCCACTCTATCACACACCTCTTGGATGGAAACTCCTGACAATAAAGCCTAGAGGCCAGCATGCTCCTAGTAGAATGGGCCCTTATGACTAGAGGCGAAGGAAGGTCACGCGCCTTGTAAGCTTTAGAGCCATAGTAATAGGCTCATTTATCCACTTGCTTATTCTTTGGGAACCCTGTCTGGGTGTTCCACAGTGGTCGACGTAACACTCTAGTGCCCTAACTGGGTAAACCAAGTTTAGTTTCTCTTACACCAACTGAAATGCAGGAGGATAAAAGGTGTGCAAAATAACTTGAGCTATGACTTGTATGTTAGTCACGTATCCCGGTCTAGTGTTGACTCCATCGGGAGCAAACTCTAGGCAGGAGGAGGCAGCAGAGAGGGCCTGCAGATCTCCTACCCTTTTAAGAGAGGTAATAGTAATCAAGGAAGCTGTCTTGAAAACAAGGAACTTCTCTGAAACAGATTCAATGGGCTCAAATGGTGCCAGGGACAATCACTCTAAAATCACATGCAAATACCAGGCTGGAACTCTTGCATGAATATCAGGCTCTAGACAAAGGAAACGAGATACCACAAGGTCTCCCCAAAGATCAAACACCCAAAGGTGCATGGTAACCCAGACAGCAACATAAGCCGTGTTTCCACCGAAGGAACTTTCCCAGGAAATAGGAACTTTGGGGTGGTACTCGGTGGTACACCACAGGAACCAGGATCTAAATGAAGTTCCGGGTAAAAATTCCCCTCAGAGTTCGGGAACTTTCGGGGTGGGACTTGTGCGCTGAACATGTTGATTGGTTCTTACCACTTGTTCTTTCTGCCCGATGGCGTGGGTTCATCCCATCCATCTTTCGGTCAATGTCCACTGATAACAAACATCTACTTTTATGTCTAGCATTACTAGCTTTCTGAATATATTTCATTGTCGTCAATGCCATTAATAAAACGTGCTGAATACGTTTTAATGCCGTTTTGTTAATTACCTCGTTAGTAAACCAATCGCACACAAAAGCAGCACAGCTTGAATCTCCTCCATACAAAACTCAAAACGCACTCAAAACTAAAAAACAAACGCACAGACTGGGAGGAGCAGTCGCACGCAGTTCAACGTCACTACATAATCTTCCCACCCCGGACCAGTACTTTAGTCCGTGGTGTAACGCAGTAAGCAAGCAGTCTGGGGCTCAAAAGTTCCTATGAAAAAAGTTCCTCGGACAAATAGTTCCTGGTAATTGCGGTGGAAACGCGGCTATAGTGTCTGCCCAGATCCGGCCCACATCTGGTACATGTGGATTCAATGCGTACCAGATCTGGGCAGACACTATGTTGCCGACTGGGAAGCTACATATTTTAAACCTTAAGTGTGGAGGGAGATAGTCCAGCAGCAAAACGATTATGATGGACCTCCAGTACTGAACCAACCACTGGGTCCAACTGGTTTTCTCTCCACCATAAAATGAAGTAAAGGTAAAAGTAAAACCATAAAGTAAGTCTAAAGGCATAAAGTTTCCTTGTTGAGTTTAAGATGGTCTTAATAAGCTCGGTTGAGAAACCAGAGTTCGAGAGTTGGTTCCTCTCAGTGGCCAAATCCTCAGCTTCCATATTTCTGGCCAGGGGTGATATATTGTTACGGGCAACCGGCCAACTCGCAAACTCTCTCTAGGACTACCAGAAGAATAGTGATTCAGGAAAGGCGTACATACGTGCACTATGGTATCCAACCCCAATCTAACATCCCAGCAAGCAATTTTGCATTATGCGTGTAATAGCCGTCCAAACACATCCCTGATGTCTAGGCTAAAACAATGTGAAATTTGGACGTCTAACCAGACAAGAATAGACGCACTGGTCTAATGTCAAAGAAATGAAACCAATCACCTTGCAATCACTGTTCACTTTGCTTACATGATGGGACATCATACATCTCGCAAGTTATTTTGGCAAAAACGACATGTAACCAAATTTAAGGTTATTTTGGCTAGAAATGGGTGACCGATCGCCGGACTATATCGGGTCTATAGTTAACCTAGTTGGGGAAATGACAGGTATTGTTTACTGAAAAGACAGAAGCTAACCAGTTTGTTTCGGATTGCTTTTATAGCTTCTGCATTATGAAGTAGGAATTGCGAGATATATACTGAGGAATAAAGTCAGCTGAATTCTGGCATTCTCGCAATTGCAAGTTTAGATCTTGCATTTGCTAAAAAAGAAAAGTCAGAAGTGTGATTAAAAAATGAAAAAGATAATTAGGACTTTATTCTGTGACGGACACAAGCTTGCAAATAATTCTGTCAACACAGTATCATGAGGTAAATTAGAGCACTGTTGCACTGAACACACATCATCACTACTGAGACGACCACAAGCGCAGCTTTAAATCACCCTGTTTGAGACAAAATGGCTAAATTGGCAATTCAGCGTGCTTTCAGGCTCAGTCAGATATGCATGACTACACTATTACTTTAGAAAGCCAGATGGTTAGACCACAACGAGCATTGATATGATCAATTTAAGGCCCAAACAAAGCTAATTAAATTCAGTGGGCTAACAATCATTCAATAAATGTGCTCCTCGTATATTAACTGTAGAGTGATTTGAGTTTGTGTCCTTCACAAACCAGAGTCACAAACATTGTAATGCTCTTGTAAGAGAATAGTTAAAGCAGTGTGAACATTGTGTCCAATTTATGAGGGAAATGGTTTGAACGAAAGAAATGATCAACATTAAAAGTGGTGAACGTAAAATGTTTTGTTCAAGACTAAACTAGCTGCACATGTTTTATATAATATTACAGTATGTCCTGCACATAATATGCCATTTTTTAAAAATATCTGCATTGTGTGTGTGGGAGAGAGAGAGAGTGTGTGTTTGTTCACAGTTCTTTTTAGCACTGAAATTCCAGCCTGACTTTTGCCAACGAGGCAGAACTGAAGCATCCTGTGCCTCATTGAGTCACATTTAAGTCCTCCTCCATTTGTCTTCATTAAACTCTATTGTCCCCAGACTGGTTCAGCCTGTTCTTGTCCTCATCATGTACATTTGTTTCTTCAGTGTGTTATAGACCTCTTCGAGGCCTCAACCTCTGTTTATGTGTGTCATGAAAACCTTTATTAAGAGCTGAGGCTCATTCAATGTGTTGCCAATCAGTCGGTCAAGAACCAAAGGCTTTATTAGTGTTGTGGTAATCTTTTTCATTTTGATTAGTATATTCTGATTATTAAGTGCATTTTCTAAATTAATATGACATTTCCTTATAAAGTTGAGCTGTCACGAGCATCAGAAAATAAGAATGAAACTGTTCATGTGGTGTATTTGGTCTGGCTTTTATTGCTTAATTCTGTGTATGTGATTAGTTTCTCCCAAAGTACATTTTGTATGGCGAATAAAACCTGGTCCTTAAGTGTGTATGTTAGCACCACTTGTTCTTCAGTTTGATTCACATATAGACATTAAATTCACACTATTACACAAAACACTCTCTCAACATTTACATTTCATTCCCGACAAAATGCCAAGGGCCTAAACTCAATGACGAGAATTGATTTGTATTTCTTTATTTGAAATAACCTTTAACAGTCTTTTAGCTGTCTTTGTGCTGGTTAATCTCTATCTCTATGCAACACAGTTTTCAGCATCAAGGCAATAACTGTTGAAATGTTGACGTTTTGCAACCCAGTAATTGCTACTTTTGTTTTCTGATGATTTGATGATTTTGTTTCTCTCTCTATATGTCTGTCGTGAAACTGACCACACCAGCAAAGTTCTCGTCTAGTTCTCAGCTTGTCTCGTGGTCAAGCAGCACCATGTTCTGTTCATGTATGTGTGTGTGTGTTGATTTGCTGTAAAATTGTGAAATGTTACACTGTTCGGAAAGATAGTGGCTTTACTTAAATCACAGATGTGCTTCATGGGATGTAGAACAAAGTTGAAATGTCATAATTTTAGTGAACTAAGTATCTGTAACAAACATTAAAACAAATCCAGATTCCTGAGCTCCCGGTTCACCCAAGTGATTTATTAGCATTGGTTGTATAGAAACTTTTATTGTATAATGTAATATAGTGTTGCCTGGGATATATATTTCTTCCAGTTTTACAATAAAAGATGAGACCTGAACGTTTCGCAGTATGTGGCTTCAACATATCTATGTTTTTTCTAGAATGCTTTACACAGAATTCGTCTTTGTCTATGCTGAAAAATATCCATTATCTCACGTCTATTTTGTGATTCATTGAAGGCACGCTGAAACGGAGTCACACAATACCATTTACTCATCTACTCATCTTTACTCGTCTATATTGGATCTGACAGGAATGGTGCAACACACGGACTCTGGGTCGAACATGTATGGGCGAATCATTCCGGTTGACATTTTACAACATTGGACGTTTCAGAACAATTTCCCCCACGTACACTAACGGGTGAGTCGAAACTCATTATGATATGCAAAACTGTTATCCACTCACAGCAGTGGGTGTTTACTTCAAAGTCTTCAGTGGGAAACACCCATAAAAACATGCATTTTTCAAGTAGGCTCAAAACTAGGGTAGAAAATAGCTTGTTCGTTTTAATGTCATAAGTTGACCTCAGAACACGAAATAACAACATTTAAAAAGCCAGTTCATGACCCCTTTAAGCTAAGATTCAAACCGTAATCTAAATATTGGAAGGGACGATGGTGCCACACATTGTTAGACACTGTTTCCCAACAATGACCCTAAACTATGAAACGAGTCCAAGGTATTTTCGTTGTAAATCACACGCTTCTTTTAGAAGAGTCATCGGTGTGTTGTAGGGGCAGTCTTTGCGATTGCAAGAAACCGCTGACAAAACAAAGACATATAGTAAGCAGTGGGACTGTAATTACTTTATTATATCTGTTATATTTAACAATTTCACTCTTTATTGACCGTTCGCAAAGACGCCCACTTTAGTTACTGTTGCTATGTCCGACAAGCCACGCCGCTCTCACACACACCATGTTCTCACGCAGTGAAACACACACATACTTTTGATATAAAACAAAGTCACAACCTTTAGAGTAATTTTTTAGAGACATTTAAACACTAAGGGCTCTATCTTGCACCCGGCGCAAATGACTTTATACACTGACGCATTTATCATTCCTATTTTGCACTCGCACAAAGCGGGCTTTTTTCCTCCACAGACGCACGTCGGTAAACTAACAAATGAACTTGCACTTCCTGGGCGGGTTGGCGCAAAAAGGAGGTGTGTGTTGGCGCAAACAATCCCTGGTTCTATTTTGCAGTTCCAGAAAACAATTGTGCCAATGACCAGAAAAAACCTGGTCTAAAGTCAGTGGCGCGTTGCGCGTATATTCAGATGCTATTTTAAGCGTGCATGCTTGGCCATAATGCAGAGTGTGAACAACCCGGATACACTGTAGATGATTCTGGCATACAACACAGATGCATTTTACTTTTTGCAAATGATACATTATTATACGGAAAAATATATAAACATGAGGGAAATCATTGTTGTGTCCATGATGATGGGAAAAACAGGCATAAAGCTTACACATTTACCCAAATTATTATATGCATGTTTAACCCGAAGCTAATTTGGGTGGGTTTGTCCCATCCCCAGTGTCCCTTCTCTTTCTTTTTACGGCCCTGACGAGAACATCGTTCTACTCGGCTGTGAAACGATGCTGAAGCGCGCCTGGTAAATGCGCTGTTAAAATAGAATTGCGCCACGGAACAAGCGCATCTCGTTCATCACGCTCTTAAAGGGAATGTGATATGACGCTCTTATTGGTTTATTTCCGTTACGCCCAAACCACACCTATGAATAATGAAGCTACTCCAGACCAACCCCTTTTAGATTTGCGCCAGGCGCAAGAGGCATTTATCCCGCCGGGAAAATAGCAACAGCGCCGGGATCCGCCCACAAAGTTAATTGCGATTTGCACTTTGACACTTGCGTTTCAGATCGTTAAAATAGGGCCCTAAATAGTGTTTTGTGTCTCTTTAATGTGTGTGACAGATCGCTCAGTTAAAGCCACTCGTGATCCGATCATCTCGTCCTTCTAGTTCCTTTAGAGAATCAAATAAACATGGATGAACATCAGAAGGAATTTTAACCGTGTTGTTTTAACCGTGGAAAGATGTCAGTACACACAGTTTCTCAAGTTTAAATCCTCCAACGTTAATCTACTAACTCTCCTGACGGCTTTGTCAAATAAAATGGCGGATTATGATTGTTCAGATCGCCTGTCAATCAAAAGCCCTGCGAATGCTCAATTGTCTATTTATAAACACATTCTATCTCTTTCTTACAATCATGACCGAAAACAAAAACAGCATTGAATCTTCATCACTCTCTCAGCTAAAATGAAGTGAAACTAAAACCCCCAGCAGGGGGCGGCAAATCAATAACCCCTTTGACACAGTCTTTAGTGGAAAATTACAGGTAACCGATCATGTGTGAACAGGACCTTTTCAAATATACCAGTAAAATGGTTTCGGCAATGTTGATACAGAAACTAAAGCGCTACTCCTCGTCCGGGTGGATGAAGAGATTTGTCAACAACTTTGAGGAACAGTCAATGATATCATCACAGAGTTTACCGGTGATTTAGATTTTACGATAATTTCCTGGGATTGCTGTGTGAAAGGGGCTGTTGTCTTAACAATTTAGTCATTGAATCATTCTCTCAAGAGATTCATTCAAAATGGCTGATTCATTCTGAGTGACTGTCTTTATGAGTGAGTCATTGAATCATTCAAAGACCAATATGTTCATTCAGTAGCGAAACTGAAACTTTTGTTTGAAGATGCGCAGTGGATCTACCGTTTGAAACAATTTTCCTTGCAAAATAGAACAAAAACAGTCTAAAATGTAAGTTGCCTAATATGAGCTACTTGCTTATTGGACTGTTGTATAAAATCATTATGACATTTGCAAATGTGTGGCTGATATTTTTAAAACAGCACTCTTGCTTGTGTGATATTGCTTATGTTATAGATATTAAAATCAAGAACATTTTAGCCTTATATCTTGGACTTTTGGGGCCTTTTTATTCATTTTATTAGTGGCAGAGGCAGCTTCTGTTGTGAGGCCCTTTGTGTGTCGTTATTGTTCAGGCTTCATACTGGAGTTGTAATAGATGTTTAATTCCTGTGTCATTACACTTAATGATGGAGATCCTTCTGGCAGGGATTATCTGAACGTCTTGACTGATGAACGGCTTCTACACAGAGGTCAGCGTTGATAACCTTCATAAATCTCTCTCCATGATCCTGGTGGTCAAGTGATAAGACCACATGATGCCTTCTTTTACTCCAGCTCAACTTAATCTATACGCTTTAGTGTTGTACACTCTCTTCTATCTGTTGCAATTATTCGCAACAACTTACCAGTGAAAGATGCTGTCAAAAGGCCGTCCATCACTGTCACTGCGGGAGGAGTCGCAGAACGCCAGAATCACTGCGAATAAATCTATACCAGCTACTCTCGCTTTCTTCTGCCGAGCGTAGAGAGAGAAGATATTGATCGTGAGCACAAAGAGTTGAGAAAGTGTACTAAAAAAGGTGAGCGATAGACGTCAGCTTACACTCAAGTCACAAAAAGTCTTTATAAATGCACAATAAGCCTTATTTTCAGTGGTTTGCACATTGACTGTGAATAAATTAATGATATATTCTGTACTGTGTTCATGCACTATGGTGATTGTTGAATTTAAATGCTTGGTGACATATTTTGTTTGTAAACAAATGTATTAATGCGTATTTTTAATGTACAATACATTGCTTAAAAAATTTAATCTTTATATATATATAGGTTTGCATGACTTGTCCGAAAAATTATATTACAATTATTTTGTCATTAATGATTATTTGATATAACAGTCTCATATTTCCGCTGCCGAAACCAATTAGGCCCCTTTTATTATTATTATTAACTCATAAATATAAAAATGTTACTGTTGTAATTTACAGAATATTTGATCATAAAATAATATTATTTTTATAATTACGTTACCGATATTTATTTCCTGAATTCCTTGAGCTTCTGACATTTCAAATCCTCACAAATACTGGTGAAATTCAGTTTATGTCCACGTAAATTTGAGAAATTATGCAAATGCATAAATAAAGTGAATCGCACATGCACGATTTTTAATTTTTTGATTGATTTATTTTCACTTTATATTTGATATAACCATGTTTCACTGACTCACCAAGCCCCTGTAGTTCCCGTACGAACCCCCAGTGTGCAAACCCTCATTTTGTGAAACTCTGTTGGTTTTCGATTGATTCCTTTAGTTGTGGGTGTTTGTTGAAGGCCAGACGCATCCTTCCTTTGAGAACGGGGTGTTTGGCGTCCCTGTGTGAACCGGTCCGGCTGAAATGAGGGAACGGGTTTTATTTGCTGTGTCATTCGCAGTTGATATGTTCTGTGAAAGCACACATCTGCAGCCTCACGAGACTGTACGACAGCGGTCTCGGAGACGTGTGATCGATCTACAGCTTGAAGTCTTCTGCTGGATTCTGGGAATGATGGATTTATGGACAGCAGTTGTGCAAATGGTGTGTGTTGTGATGAGCTGTGATTCTCTGGTGATCAACACTGGAATCAAACAGCATCATAAAATCATTTTAGCATCAAAAAATAGCATTTCAAATTAAAATAACGGTGACACTTTATTATGTTACAGTGCAATTATATATTTAAATACTGAGTAATAGTAAGCAACTACATGTACTTACTTTAGGATTAGGGTTTGGTTGAGGGTTAGTTGCATGTAATTATGCATAGTTACATGGTAAGTACATGTTACACCGGAAAATAAAGTGTTACCCAAATAACTGACACAAAAGCAACAAGAATCAAATAAACCACAATTTATTCACGATGCCGCAGTGCATGCTGGACCGTCACATTACAATATAGTACATGAGCAAATATACAAGAGATCCTGTTCAGAAAGGAGTCAGAATTACTTTCACAGCTAGAAGCAACAAAGTCGATTAAGACATTTACACATTTTAAAATATTGCTGATTACTTATAAAGCACTAAATGGTTTATCTCTGCAGTACTTGAGCGATCTCTTAACGCATTATAGTCCTTCACGTCTGTTGCGATCTCAACTCCGGCCAGTTGATAATACCTAGAATATCTAAATCGACGGCAGGCGGGAGATCCTTTTCCTATTTAGCACCAAAACTCTGGAACAATCTTCCAAACATTGTCCGGAAAGCAGACACACTCTGTCAGATTAAATCTAGATTAAAGACACATCTCTTTATCCCAGCCTACACATAGCACATTATCAATTTATATAATTCAAATCCTTTAAAAAGATTATTAGGCTGCATAAATTAGGTCAACCGGAAATTAGGTCAACCTTTTTTTTTTTTAAAGCAATGTCAGGACAATCTTATAAAATACCTGATTAGAGAACATGGACGTTGAAAGAAAACATTCATTGGTTGAAAGTTACTAAAACAACTTTTACTGTGCTTACAAATGCAAATCTGAACAAATGATAAAGAGTATATAAATACTCAACAGAAAGTATCATATCATACATGCTTCAAAACATTTAAATAGACACATCAAGCACTAGAAAATGTGGCGACACTTTTACACTTTACAGCAACACTAATTTGAAAGGCGTTTTATGCATGTTTGTGACAACTGTCATTAAGTGTCATTCGCTCAATTATGACATTTTTAATGCAAATATGACATTGTTAGAGATGTCTTTGTTATGACACCTTGACTTAAACCAATACATCATAACCTGTCGGTGTATTTGTCATGAGAGTTCAAATGACAAAAAATGTTTTAAATTATTTGACGAAGACAATGCGTTTTTTTACAAAGTAAAAAAACAAGAAAAAAAAGAGAAAAAGCCCTTTGGAAATAACTTTGAAATACTGCCCGCAATGTTAAAGTTGATTTCTGACCCTGATTGGTACGCATTCTACCGTTTCACAAAAAACAAGATCTTTAAATTACAGCAGCACAAACTGTCATGTTCATATCTAAGAGTCATGTGAAAATGGTCATGTGACACTCAATTATGATTGTTACGAAAACTTATATCATTAAAAATATATGATCTGACATGATTTTGTATGACTGCTGTCACTGTTTAGCCGTAGTTCTATTACATTTAAGATGTCTTTTAAATTTACTGATTCCTTTGATAAATAATAGCTTATGATTTAACACAATTTAAAACCATGTTGATTGCTGATTGCTTTGAACTATATATCAGTATAATAATCAGATATCATAATATTTTGTAATGCAATTACTCATCTTATATTTGACAACAGGAATTATAAACAGAAGAGATCAAGTATGGAGAACTACTGGCAGGCTCTGAAGAAAACCACACAAAGAGCAAAGAAATTATTTATGCCATGTGCTAATTGTTGCACGACAAGGATGAATTAGAGTTCTCTTTTTAATTTCAGCTGGTGGCGTAATAGTGTTGTGAAACTTGCCCCAAATAATTTAAAAAAGAAAGAAATTGAAAAAGTAAGGAGCTGCACACGGGTCCGATAGCTGCAAGTGGTGGAGTTCTCCTGAATTATGCTATTTGTTTTTCAATTCTAAAGGCCTTTGAGGCCTGCTTTCAACATATTTCACAAGGTCCCTAAAGACAGAGGGAAAAAAGAAAGGGGTGAGAGAAAGTGTGCGGGCGCAGGAGAGATGGAGTAGTTTGGGGGCATCATGTATTCCTAATGGAGCAGGCTTCACTTCCCACAACTCTCAAAGACGCCGTTCTCTCTTTCTCTGGCTCTGTGTGCCACGGCCAACACGCATACACACACATGCACACGCATACACATGCATGCACACGCATGCACACACATACACACTCATGCACATGCATGCACACGCATACACACGCATACACATGCATACACACGCATGTACACGCATGCACACGCATACACACGCATGCACACGCATACACACACATGTACACACATGCACACACATACACACGCATGCACACGCATACACACACATGTACACACATGCACACGCATGCACACGCATGCACACACACACATGTGTTATAATTCATGTATAGGTAAAAAGTTGAAAATGCTCAACTTTTGTCGCTTGTCTCTTGTCGCTTGACACGGCCACATTCTGTCGCCAACGGTCACTGTCGCTCATGTCGCCGGATGTCGCCAGCGCTCCATTGAAATGAATGGGATCTTGTCACTTTGTCGCTGCGTGTCGCTGGCGGTGTAAACGGGGCTTGAGCCCCATCATGGGGCGATCGATAGTTGTTTCACTGGCCTATAAGACAGTAGTGAGACAACCTATAAGACAATCTCTGGAGGCGAGCCCCAATTACGATCACCCAAATAGGTGTGACCACTGTCAGGTGGAAGTCCTTATCAGGTCACCATGTAGCTCAGTCCCCAACCTCTCTGGTTCATGGAGTCACGTTCTTACATAAGAATACTTTCAGGAGTCCGGCTTTAACAGGCTGCTCCGCCCAAAGACTGGCTGGCCTTTGCAGGCCGCCTGGGACTGCCACCAGGATTGAGGGTTTATAGCAACCAGTTGTTTAGCTTGCTATCAGGTAGTAGGCCCATTCAGGCCGCCCTGAAGGTGAGTTTCCACATTTGGTGGGTATCAGGTAGTAAGGCCTCCCTGTGAGTGGTTTCCTAGCTATGCTGGGTTTGGGCAACTAGAGGCCGCTTACTGTCAGTTTAGCTACAGCTTGTGCCTTGGCTCGACTAAAGTATTCATTCTCTGATACTCGTTCCCTCCTGGAACCTCTTTTTTATCCTGCCTACAGCCTGGTTTTCCTACCAGGAAGACCTTGTACTCCTTCACTATGAGTACACAGACTCCTGAGATACTTGTACTTTTACTAGAGTACAGTTTTTGGAGACTCTACCCACCTCTGCCCCCAATACATTATATTCAACCTTATATATAGCAGTTTAATGTAGTATTGAGACTAAAACTCTGAAAACTTTAGTCTCAATACTAGAAAAGTTATTTTTATTTTGGGTTAACTATACACAATACATATTGTTGCACTTTTGTATTGCAATATATTGTGACATGATACAGTATATTGTTACACCCCTAGTAATGAAACATTTGGAAATAGGAAAAGGATGCCTAGTTGAAGTGAAAAGTGAGCTGCTGGCATTTTGATTGGATTATAATTATTTATTGTTTAAAACGTTTTTAAAAAGCACTTAAAAATGACTGTTACTGATTTCCTCATCATTTGTGCACAGCCACAATTATCTAGTGTTATAATTTGCCTAGACAGAAGCTAATGTGACCCTTCAGTATGACATGATAATTCATTTATTTTTTACAACTGACATGTTGCTTAAAGCAAAGTGCTTGTGTCTCAGGCTCATTTTAGCATTTAAATCAGTCAAGAGACTTCTTGTATAACACACATACAGTACTGTATCAGCACAGTTAGATGGATGAGTTGTGTTGGTGCTCATTATTTTAGCAGAAAAATCAACCCTAACTGTTGTGGAGAATGTGGGAATCTTATCCGTCTTGGTCTAGACTTAGTTAACAATGTGTGTCTGAATTCGCCCCAATGTTCTTCACTCGAGGAAAACTGATATTTAGAGATAATTGTTGATACATTTTTTAGGTATTTTGCTGAATTGTTGAATTGGTGCAGAAGGTGGCAGAGGGGATAGATGTAATAAGGTATTGATTTTCAGATTTGAAGACGGGGAGGAAAGTTATAACATGATAAGATAAAAACAATTTGACGAAGAAAAAATACACACTAGATATATGTTTGATTCCTCGCTGTATTTTATTTTTATTTTTTTTATTGGATGTCCTTCCTTGACCCTTCTAAAGTTATGTGTTTATGTGCTCACAATAGCTGAAAATCTCAGTTACACTACAAACTTGATTTTATAGATGGCAGTTTTCACTTCTTTTCCTTTGTTGAGATAGAAGTGAATAATTTAAGACTTCACAATCAAACTCTATTGCTCACTGATCTTCAGTGAAGACATCTGTCAGAGTTTACGCAGACTTCTGCCAGAAACCTCAGAGCAGCACAAATGCTTTTCTTGGCATCTGTCTCCACACAGAGGTATTCTGGAGATTTCATGACGTCTCGCAGCTCTGAAATGGTGAACTGTGTAATTTATGCACTACTAGTGGCGGTAAATGAGGGAGAACTACGTTTATAAAAGCTACAGTCAAACCAAAATTTATTCAGACACAAGATATCATTTTTCATATTCTTTCACTAGTGTATGCAGGACACTATAGTTAATTTATGTAAGTGAGGGGGCAAAATAAAGTAAACTGTTACTGGTAATATTCTATGTTCTTCATAAGGTGACTAACGGGAAAATTTATAAACATTTGGGACCAAAAATGCCAAATTCCTCCACTTTGACCTGACCATGTTTTTCTTCAGTGTGTTTTCTGTAATCGCTAATGCTCTTTTACACACACACTGAACAACATGAAGCATTGCTTGGTCACTGGTTGAGCTAAACTGGTATTATCTAATTGTGTAGTTAAATTTAACAGATATTCAACATAATTCATGTGTGAGAGTCCAACAGAAGGACGGACAAAACCAGTCAAATATCCACTGAGTTCATAACTCTGAGTTCTTGTCATATTTTATTAGCATTTTCTAAACTATAGCGAATAAACTGTGAAAATGTGAGAAATGTTGAAAGGGTCTGAATAAATTTAGATTTGACTGCATGTCCTAATTTAACTAAGGCCAAATCCTGGCTTAATCTAAGCCCTGTCTGTGAAACCGGACCATAAAGTTTAAGTCGCTGCATAAATCCTGGTCAGGCTGCGAGGCATTTAAATGCAAAGCTGGGCTGCACAATCATGCTAACACACATAACCATTTATCAAACTTGCAGTTTTCATACTGCACGCACTCAAGGATAGCGTCAGGCTTGTGTATTATGTTTTAGAGGATGTGCCCATAGATGGTCTGGAAGTGTTTATATACTGTAGAGATGAGTGAGGCAGGAATCTGCAGTGTTTGTACGCTATCTTTACTATTCATGTTTTTTCTCCTGAGTGTTATCATCAGCATCTTTCCATCTATAACCCATAACTTGTCTGATTTAGCATTGCTATTACAGCAACTACCACAGCCTGTAATGTTTATCCCTAAATCAGAGGAAATAAAAGTCATAAACCTGTCACTGTGCAGCTATGGCAAAAGCAATAACCTCTCGAATACAGGGAAACAGGTGCTAGACCATCTGCGTACACTTCTATAGCCACCCTTTATTAGAGAGATTTTAATGTAAAATGTTGTGAATGTTGTGCTGACAAGTTTAGGTGTAACAGAAGATAGTAAAAACAGAACTAATCATTTGAAGTCAGCTTAAACCCTCACTGTTTATGTCTCACATTTCATTCTTATCGGGGGTCCCACAGGGTTCAGTGTTTGGTCCTATTCACTTCTCCATTTATAGCTGATCACTCAAAATTAAATTGGATTTCTTCATATGTCAAAAACTATGAAAAACAGTCTCAATATTGTTCTTCTTAAACAAATTAAATTTCAAATTACACTTTAGTTCAGGCCTGTACAACAGCTGAATGCCAAAATGAAATGTTGTCCCACAGCATCAGCGATCCTCTAACCCACGTTACCTTCAATCCCAGTACTTATGTACTGAAAGTCCCATATGTTTCCACAGACTCACACTCGACATCTGTCCATCCTCAACCCTCATTGACAGAACATGTTCCCCAGACACAGATCACAAATTTTGGCTAATCAGCCATCGCTACATAAAGTCTTAATCACATCTCCTGAAGTGTGTAATTTCTGTGGTACTACTGCGATGATTTTTAAACAGGGTTCCCCGTACACCTCTTTGTGTCTTCAAAATGTAGTGTCAATTATTTAGACTGAAATTGTATCAGTCTGTTTTTGTGCTGGCTAAAAACATTATATTTATTCTGAAAAATATTCAATAACTTCACCGTAACACACCAAATTCAGTTCACACATCACTGCTCTCTTGCTGGTTATTCAACACTTACTTTGGCAAGTAATAGCACATAAATAAGTAGGCCAATTCTTTAAACAAATGATGTATGCAGCTAATATAGTTACAATCACAGATTTTGCATTATAAATGCTTACTGAATTTGATGGCATTACACTGTATGGCAGTGTATTATTGAATATTTGTTCATATTAAATAGTCATAATAATTATGTATTTTGAACAAACTAAGTATTTTACAGCCTTTAGATAGGGGTGGGGTTAGGGATCAGGGGGCGGAGATGGGTAGGTTTAGGGGTGGGGTTAAGGTTCAGGGGGCGGAGATGGGTAGGTTTAGGGGTGGGGTTAGGGTTCAGGGGGCGGAGATGGGTAGGTTTAGGGTGAACTCTGAAGAGCTTTACATTCACAAACGGTTTTATTACACAAAACATGAAAGGGGATATTGGGAAAAGCACAATGGGGCTCTTTAAACACCAGGAAAGCATTGGACATTAGACTTTGTTTTGATCATTGTACATGAGAAGAACATTAGCGTCCCTCAGAAGAATAAAAGACACAATTCAGAGAGGAGGAGGAGGTGATTAAAAGTGCTTCTCTAACACACGGGTATCACATCTTCAGCTGTAATGACACCTACATTGTGTGCTTCTCACGCTAACACACACAAACAGCCACCTACTATAAAAGTCTCAGTGAATATTCAAGATCAAGACAAGTTTTTACACTCCTAGGGAACTCGCTTCAGTTCACAGCTGTGCTGTTGAAAACACTTTTCAGTATCTTTCCCTCCTGAAATCCATTTTAAACCATTGTTAAAAGTACAGTGTCAGTAAAGATCAGCCAGTGCTCCAGGAGTCAAACATATTCACGTGACCAAAGAGAGATTGTTAAAGGGCATAAAAATCAAAAGTAGAACTTGGATAATGTTCTTAAAGTCTGTATCAGCGATTGTGGAAGATGTCACTTCTGTTTGTGTTTGAAGCCAGATCCCAAACAAAACAAGTTAGATCGCCCTTCCCGTTTTTGTGCGTCATGGAAAAAAATTATCATGCACGCGCATTTCCTAAAGCGACAAAAACACATGATGGCTCATTCTGTGAACTGTAAAATGTGAACTTGGCTGCTTTGGATTACAAAGTATGATGATGTATATAAAATCTGTCATATCATACCAGCTAATTTTGCTGGTGCTTCACCGGAAGCAGCGGTATGATAAACCGTACCAGAATCAGTCATATAGCTGCAGATCTAACATTATGGGGACAACTTATGGTAACAACAGCTATCTGGAATAATATTATAACAGCTTATTATTATTATTCGGCTAAAGTTAGTCCTGAACGTAGGCTAGTGTTATTGCTAATAGTAGGCTACAATGTAATGGCTACACATCAAAGTAGACGCAACTCACACACTAAATCCTTACAATCTGATATTCGCTAGAGCTATCCAAGTTTAGTTGAGCTTCACTCATATTTTTTTAAAGAATTATATTTTCACACACAGTTCACATACAAAAAAAAAGTCAAAACTAGAAGCGACTCACCTGTCCAGAAGAAACAGTGCAACCTTCGTCGTCCGAATTAAAAATGTTCAATTATTTGAGTTCTCTCCACCGTTCAAAAGCCTTCTCGATTATTATTTGTTTCTTTGACTGAAAAAATGATGGTATTGCCTCACCCTAATCCTTCTTCTCTTCTTGGGAATTGCCTCTTCCATGTTAAATGTATCTGGTCCGTTGATAGACACTGGCTTATTCTTCAGCTCCAACTTCACGTGCGGGCTAGTGATGTGTCGTTCACGATTCGTTCATTTTGAACGAATCTTTAATATGACTCGGGACTACCGAGTTGTCTTAGGGAGTGATATGTTCATTTTGTGTTACCCTCGCATGTGCATTGCGCAACATATGGGTTCTGAATCTGTACTGGAAAGAGAAATGATTAGTTCATCTCTCAAGTTCGGGTTCGGTTCGGGTCCAAGTCTTTCGTTCTTCCTGTCAGTCCCATAGAGCCTATGCTGTCAGTACCGGAAAGAGAAATGATTCGTTCATTTGAGTCTTCGGGTTTGAGTCTTCGTTCTTTTCTCGAGAGATGAACTAATCATTCCTCTTTCCGGTGGTCTGACAGCATAGACTCTCTGGGACTGACAGGAAGAACGAAAACTCGGACCCGACCAAACCCTCGAACTCGAGACTCGAGAGATGAACTAATCATTACTCTTTCGGTCCTGCTGTATCACACACGGCACGGCCCAGCAGACAGCACAGATCAGAGTTAGACACTGACGAGTCAACAGCTTATGTCTCGAGACATGAGAGGAGGAGAACAAACCTGATAAATATGAAGTTACAAAGGAAAGAACGTCTCAGATCAGGAGGTGAAGTGAACGAACAGGGTCAGACTGCAATAGCCTGAACTTGAGACCCAGCAGCTAATCAATTAATACAGTTATTTCAGTTGCTTATAATTTGGCTTTGGCTGCATTACCCTATAGTTATTTATGTTATTTTTATTATTTTTGCAAATGTAATCAAGATTTTCGTAAGTACTAGATGTTTTGGGATATTTAACATGCCCTTTTAATGATATAATGATGAAATGACCAAAATGAATGAAATGACTCAAAAAAAGATTTGTTCATTTTGCTGAACGAGACTCAAAGATCCGAGTCAGTAAAATGATCCGAAACTTCCCACAACTAGTGCGGCCGCCGTGAATGAGCACAAAAACAAACAACACCCGCCTCTGTCGGTGATTGGTTAGAACACTGTTTATTTTGATTTTGAGTTGTGTTTGCACCCATTTGTTTTTGAGTGCAGATCTCAGAGCCGAGCCGCTAGCAGGTCGTTAGGAAAGATTAGATGAATGTGATCACTTTTGTTTGGACCTGAAATCACTGATACAACCTTTAAAGCATTAGTTCACTTCAGAATTCAAATTTACTGACAATTTACTCACTCCCACATCATCCAAGATATTCTATCAAAAATATATGTCTTTTTCTTCAGTCGAAAAGAAATTAAGTTTTATTTTTCAGGAAAACATTCCAGGGTTATCTCCGTAGTGGACTTTAATGGGGTCAAAAACTGCAGTTTCAGTGCAGCTTCAACGTCTCGGCACGATCCCAGCCGAGGAATAAGAGTCTTAGTCAAACCAGCTGCCATTTTCTAATAAACATTTATATACTTTTTAAGGAACATGCCGACTTTTTGGGACTTTAGCTTATTCACTGGATCCCCTGCAAGTGATCTGCGCTAATCACTCCACCCAAATAGCAGTGCTTCGCCTTCTGAGAATATAGTTCCCAATATTTATACGGTTAAAAGATGGCTGTGTCTCATATGATCTTGCACGCTGTGACTAAATCACAACATGTAAATAGGAAAATGGTGATTAATGAAGGACTGTCCACTACCGTATTCCAGTCTGTTTTTTACGTATTCAAATGAGTTTTACCATATTTTGTTTTGGTATTGAGTAATAAATTGCAGTGAATTTCACTGTGTTTCAGTGGGAATTGAGTTAAGCATTTTATGGATCTGCCATTGATCCACTGGTTAAATGAGTTTTTGTGACAAAACCTTTTGTTTGCTTTAAACTGTTTCCACTATTTGTTTTTATTTAACTAGTGAAATCCAATTCTTTTTTGTTGTGCAATCTGTTCCAAAAAATGTAAACTTTGTTTATCACTTAGGCTTCGAAAAATGTTGAACCATACTTGCACACGAAAACCCTCCACAGTTAAATTACCTTCCCTCTAGAAATAGGTTTGACTCAGGTGTGCACAGATCATAAATCAACAGTCAACATAAATGGCTCGTACATCACATGACTTAACGTAAAGAAACACTAGAGTAACGGCACTTTAGTTCACATGAAAAGCTCATCGGAATAGTTTCGCTATTATCACCTTCGTGTCAGGTTGCTGAAAGAAGCTGTTTGTGTGTTAGCTCTTTTCAACGTTTGATCATTTCACCTATTACCACCTTCATTCCTGTTACAATCATGCTGTCTGGATCTGTTCCTGATTGAAGCCAATTCAAGCCATTAAAGGGTTAGTTCACCCCAAAATGTAAACTCTGTCAGTAATGACTCTCTCTCATGTTGTTCAACCCCGACGAGAATACTTTCTGGCCGACTTATGTTGACCTCAGACAGCAATATAATAAAATTTACAACTTACGTTCGCTTGGTTTTTGCATTCAAAAACATCAAAATGAATAAGTTGAGGATGGACAGATGTCGAGTGTGAATCTGTGGAAACATAAAGGAGATTCAGTACACAAGTACCGGGATCGAAGGTAACGTGGGTTAGAGCATTGTTTATGCTGTGGGACAACATTTCATTTTGGCATTCACTTGCAGCTGTTGTACAGGCCTGAACTAAAGTGTAATTTGAAATTTAAATGGTTTAAGAAGAACAGTATTGAGGATGTTTTCCATAGTTTTTGATAAATGAAGAAATCCATTTTAATTTTGAGTGATCAGCTATAAATGGAGAAGTGAATAGGACCAAACACTGAACCCTGTGGGACTCCCAACAAGAATGAAATGTGAGACATAAACAGTGAGGGTTTAAGCTGACTTCAAATGATTAGTTCTGTAAAACAGAAAAAAAATAATAATGTTTTTACTATCTTCTGTTACACCTAAACTTGTCAGCACAGCATTCACAACATTTTACATTAAAATCTCTCTAATAAAGGGTGTGCGCAGATGGTCTAGCACCTGTTTCCCTGCATTCGAGAGGTTATTGCTTTTGCCATAGCTGCACAGTGACAGGTTTATGACTTTTTCATAACTTTTTTTAAATTTCTTAATTTGTGTTGACGAAAGATGAACGAAAGTCTTACGGGGTTGAACAACACGAGGAAGAGTAATCACTGACAGAGTTTACATTTTGGGGTGAACTATCCCTTCAATGCTCTGTGCAGAACTTTGTCTTTTATATGCTGTGCTCAGACCTACTAGATGAAAGAGCAGCGTTTCGTGTTCCCAAACTTCACTTTCCGACCCCTCGCCGTGAGGTTGAAGCCATCAGAGCTCCCGACTCTCCTTGAGGTGGCTCTGACATCCAGCTTTTTTTTTGTTGTACCTTTATCTCTCTCGTCTGCCTTTTAACGGGATGTAGCAATCCATTAACGCTTCTCTTCATCCACAAAGTGACCCAGTCGACCTACTTTCTTTTCCTCTAACTCTGTGCTGCTCTCTCTTTCCACTCTCTCCGCCTTTTGTTTTTGCTCTTTTTCTTTTTTGTGTGTCCACTATGAGTCACCTTTTAAGGTTTTGACCCTGAGTGGATATGGCTTAGTGCACAGGCCACCCTTCCTTTGTCACGGAGTCCCCAATCGGTCAGAGACGCTGAAGCATGAATGAGGAAATGTCAGATAAAAATGGGTCGCACAGCAAATTTCTGTATTACAGGTTTAAATAACTACCTTATTTATATCCATTGGGTCTAAGAAATGCAATAAGGGGTCTTTGTACAACAGTATTGTGCATTGGGTTGTTCAGGCACTACGGCTGTGTTCACACTTGGAAGGTTTGGTTTGATTTAAACAAACTTTGGAGAGATTGCTCTGTTAGCGCGGTTCATTTAAATAAGTGTGAATGCTGCCATATGAAACAAGACAACCAAAACCTGCATTTCCAAAGGGGTCTCGGCCCACTTTCAAACAGTCTCTGGTGCTCAAATATGAATGCAACGTGAACCAAATCCATCTCAATAAGGGATCACCAACCTTTTCAAGATCCCTGATCTCCACCTTTATAAAAGGGAAGATCCACTTTTTTGGAATATTGGCCAATTCTGATTCACGCTGCCTTTCTTCTTCTTCTTCTTCTTTGTTTTTAGCAAATGTATTTGTTGTGAATTTGCTCTGAAACAGTCCAAACTGGCCCTAAAAAAACTAGCCATTTGAAATGAGTCTGCATTTTAATCACAATCTAAACACAGATGCTACACACATGTGGCGTGAGCAGTTGTTTTTGCATAAATTAGATAAATTAGATTTCAAGTTAGATTGCAAATCTGGAATAGAGATCAGCCAAAATTAAACTAAAAACTCAACAAACACAAACCGACACACAAGCACAAACCGACCATTTCCGATAAATGGCCGGTTCGACTGTTGCATCTCTAGAAAAAAACGGTCACTTTACAAAATTTATTTGTATGCTTCATTTTTAACCCTTAAAGGTGCATTGCGCAACATTTTATGTTAAAATTAGCCGTTTTCTAACCCATACATGCTGAAACAATCGCCTGATGGGCTGAATGAGCCCTTCTCTGATCACTGCGATCGCCTCTATAATCCTGTACAGTGAAATAAATAGGAGGGATTCGGGCTCGAATCTGAGCCTGGGCGTGACGTCATGCGCGTTCACGCTCGCCTGGCTATGTGCCTGCAGGATAGTGTATCGCCGCGTTCTCCGTATCAGAGAAGACAACTCGAGCGACGCAACTTTAGTCAACTTTCCCAAAAGTAGAAGATGGATTCAAAGGGGCTGTTTAGTCTACATCTGGTCACTTCATGCGTTTTCTGTGATCGGATAACTTATTCGATCGTGAAAAGACCAGGTTGAATCCAGACGGATTTGAATCCGACAGCTCAAACCATTGAGGACGTGGTCTGGGCTGTATTCCAGATGAAACTGGACAAGTGTAAATGCATCTGGTTGTTGAAAACAGGCTATGTCATGTTGTTTTAGTCATATATGACGACGTGCATCAGATGAGCAGGCCAGTGTATTTATAAGCCAGCGCGCCGCAATCTATCGCAAATGAAAGTGAAAGTAAGACGCATACGATTAACACTAAGTTACCTTCTACCTCCACTATCTTCATTAAAAGTAGCCTTAAGAAATGAAATGATCTCATACCAGAGCTTTTGCCGCTCTCTCTTATTGCTGTCTTTGCTGATTTTGAAATAGCCGAAGCCGAATGATTTATAAAATGCAGCTCATATGTTGCTTTCGGTGACGTGCACTTCATGAAATCTGTATATAACGCGGGAATTGAATATCAGATTAATATCCGTTTTGCAAAAACACATTTATGTGACCAGGTAATGGAATCGTTTTGATAAATCAAATAGATCTGAGAAAACGCATTGTGGCCAGGTGTAAAAACAGCCCCAAAGAGACCGGCTTGTAGTTCATTACAAACCCCAACGCAAACTCCACGTGAGGCAAAGAAAATACAACTTCTGTCTGTCCAGTGCCAGTCGTCGGAATAAGACTAGAGTCAACATCGGGACAAGAAGGCTTTCAACAAACGGAGAGATCTCGGGCGGTCTGCTCTAGGGCTCAAACGTGTTCATGAACGTGTTTCCATAATAATACAATCATAAGTGGATACAGTAAGCACATAAAACAGTTCAACATGGAGATCAATGGAAACAAAAGCCGAAGTTTTCTACCCCTGTTTTCCCCTCACACACACATAGGCCTACATAAGTGTGTATCCTTTCATATATTTTAAATGACTTGCAGATTTATAACTGTATTACCTCATTATGACTGTAACAAAAGATGTGTGCCTGATTCTCCTTTGGTTATGAACAGCTCGTGCAACGTGCGTGTATTCCGTGTATATGTCTACTCTATAAAGTCTATGGTATTCCATGAGCGCGCACGCAGTTTCATTTGTCACCAGAGGGGGCGTAGTTCTGCAAAAACTCAGAGACTTGCGTTATGCTCCTTTAATAATGTTTTTGTATATTTTACCGTTATTTTTGGGAGGACAGTGACAAAGATATACCAGACAATCACGGTCGACAGGATGGTGACCACTGATCTAATGGAACCGTTCAAAAGAGGGCCAAGGATTGAACCCTGAGGGACACCACATGTTAAGGACACAGGAGCTGAGACATGATGACCAATAGAAACTCTTGTCATCACAAAGGGTGTAACCGTTTCTACATCTGTTGTGGATTTAGCTTTATCTGATCACTGCTGTATTTTCTTTGAAGTCTGCTTGTTCCCTTATTGTCAGAATAACTCTATTATGATCAGAAAGAGAGCTATAAATGACAAAACTTGTGTTCTTTTTGAGCAAACACTCTTTGAGTCCAAAAGTTCACTCCCAAAGACTGCTGACAACTTGTTGGAAGATTTTAATTTAAGAATGACAAATATAATGGATGATTTCTCCTTTAAAACTGAAAAAAAAAAAATCCATTGGAAAACAGAAAGTTCCATCCGTTAGTTAAACTGCAAAAGAAAGAATGTAGGAGAACAGGAAGGAAATGGCGTAAATCCAAACTTAATTCAGACTAACTGATCCATCAAGGGATTCTGTTATTTGTAAAGCAAGACAATCTCATTCCTCCACCATTATCAATAGTAAAGCAAATAACACCCTGTGTGCTATTTTCCACCATTAAGAAGTTTGTAACAGTTCTGAAAGAATGTTACATTTCTTGTGCTGTAATTCTACTCCCCGCCTCAAGGGGGAGCTATAGAGGTTTCTTTGGGTAGGGCTATCCTTTATCAGAGAGACAAGTAAGAGTGTTTAGACAGGTATTGGCATGGCTTTGAGTGTTTGCTCAATTGAGCCGTATGCAAGAAACACTATTTTGAGGAATCTTTTTGGTTGAACAGCTCAATAGGGTTCTCTGTTGACTTCATTTATTATGGACACTTCATCTGGACTATGTTGTGCTCTGGTTATACACCTTTGTTGATTATGAGGACTGATGCTTTATGATTTGAAACACTTTTTGTTGGACTTCTACTCTAGGGCAAATCCTTCCACCCATCTGGCTCCTGAACTACTCTCAGTTGAAAAGTGCAATGAATTTGCTTATTTTTTTTAAGAGCAAAGTAGAGAACGTGATATCTCATATACGTCGCATAGCCTCTCTCACTTCACCAACTACACTAAGGGATCAGCTTAGCACTCTTTCAAATTTCAGTCCTGTTGACCTTGACACTCTTGAAAAGACTCTGTAAAGTCTAAGTTCTTTCACATCTGAGCTGGACATTTTACCCACTAGTTTTTTAGTAAATCTGTGCTTCATCTAATAGCAACTGATGTGCTTTTAATAATGAATACTTCTCTAATGAACAGCGTATGTCCTAAGTCCCTTAAAATAGCCATTGTAAAGCTTTTACTTAAAAAGAACAACCTGGATGAGTCTGTCCTTAACAACTACAGACCCATATCAAATTTCTCTTTCATCGGTAAAATAATTGAAAAAATTGTTTTTAAACAAGTGTCTGCGTTTCTAACCTCAACTTCCTGTTTTGATCTCAACCAGTCATGTTTTAGAAAATCCCCATAGCACTGAAACAGCCCTGATTAAAGTAGTTAATGACATTTTGGCAAAATAATGATGCTGGAAAAACCACTGTTTTTATGCTGTTGGACCTCAGTGCGGCGTTCGACACTGTTGACCACATCATACTAGTAGAAAGACTTAAATGCTGTGTGGGTCTCTCTGGCTTGGTCATCTGCTGGCTAAAGTCCTATTTAGAGCATAGGAGTTTTATGTTTCTATCGATCCATCATGCCTCAGCTCCGGTCTTTAACATGTGGTGTCCCTCAGGGTTCAATCCTTGGCCCTCTTTTGTTTAATTTGTACATGCTCCCTCTTGGCCAAATTATGAAAAATTATTACCATTACCAGTTACCATAGCTACGCAGATGACACACAGTTATATCTATCCTTGTCTCCCAACGAGTTTGCTCCCCTTGAATCTCTTTATCTTTGTCTTAATAAAGTTCAAGACTGGATGTCAAAAAATCTTCTTAAATTAAACACAGACAAAACTGAAGTAATTATCTTTGGGGAAAAAGGATCAGAGACTAAAGACTGCCACATTATTTTGAATGAAAGGTTTTGAGGCAGTGGAAACCGTGAAGAAACTCGGGGTCATTACTGACGGCGACCTTAGCTTCAATAGCCACATGAAGGCAGTCACAAAATCGTCTTTTTATCACTTAAAAAACATTAAAAAAAGGTTAAAAACTTCATATTACCGGTAGACTTAGAAAAGCGTATTGCTTTCATCTCCAGTAGGGTCTTTTCACTGGTCTCCCTAAGAAAAACAATAAAACCTCTTCAAATTATCCAAAATGCAGCAGCAAGGCTACTGACCAGAACCAAAAGAAAAGATCATATCACACCAATTTTAAAATCCCTACACTGGTTACCAGTGATTTATAGAATTGATTTTAAAGTTTGTTAAAATAAATTACTTTAAATTACTTGATGGTAATTAACCATCAAGTAATTGATGGCTTGTTTTTAAATTACTAAATGGTCAAGGACCTCTCTATATAGCAGAGATGCTTGAAACACATAGGCCCTCAAGATTACTGGATCTGCTGGAAAACTCCAACTGGTCCAATCCAGCGCTTTTACCAAGCCGGGAGAGGCAGATTTAAGCTGCTATGTGGTCTGCAGACGAAGGCTAACCCCTCTGGTCCGAGCCAACAGAAGGTCTACTGTGGCACAAGTCACACAAAGTTTGAATGTTGATGATCAGAGGAACAGGTCACGACACACAGAGCTGAGGATCAGAGAGCCTAGGATGACCCTGTCCACCGTCGAAAGAGCCTGAGAATAGGCACGCGAGCGCCAGAACTGGACCTTGGAGCAGTGGAAGATGGTCGCCTGCTCCGACAGGCCCGTTTGACGTGGATGGATACATCAGCGCTCTCTGATCAAGCACTTTTAATTAATTCATTTTCACAGTTTCTCTTTACATTCACAGCCCGAAGATTGTTTTTCACTGTGAAAATTAACTCATTTTGAGAGTGCTGAAAAAAAGCTTGATTAAATAAAATGTGTAAATGCCCTACATTTTTTTCTAATTTCAGACGCTGTTTCAGTCGGATATACTTCACGACAAGGAAAAAAAGAAAAAAAAAAGCCGTTTCACTCCGACTTTAAACTCTCTCAGTGCTGGTAAAGTGGACTATCATATCTCTGTAACTCTGTGGTTCTCTTAGGAACAGGCAGGAGATAAACTATGGTAACACTTTAGTTTAGGGTCCAAATCTCACTATTAACTAGTAGTAAATTAGCATACATATCACAAGGATGTTGGCTGTTTATTAAAGCACATATTAATGCCTTATTCTCTGCATGATAGTTTTCTACATCCTTTAATCCTAACTATCTTATTAACTACTGCTTAATCCACCGGTCACAATTGTGTCTGCATCTTTTCTTATTTCTGCAAGCTCTAAAAATGTTGTTATTGACTTGGGGCAACTTTTAAATGATGAAATAGATTGTTTTGATTAATATCTATTAATGTCATATGACTGTTGTGAAAGGTCACATGACCAGATCATTTTACTTCCTGCTTGCACATCTAGAAGAAGATGTCTTCCTCAGACTGCTCCAAAAAGTAGTATGTATAAACATCTTAATTAACAGATAGAACTATCATATTTTGTACATATATTCGTTAAAGGGTCTACTACTGATATATTTTGAGAATTATACTCCTGCATATATATTTTGCTCGATAAGACGTGCTATCGATGACAATCGTGCTTCAGTTGAAATCACAGGTATTGGCTGTTAACCCTACACTGAGCGTTTGAAACACTTGTGAGGGGGATGAGTGATCTCGGCAAAGAAGAAGTGCTCACTGACACAGATTTAGACAGATTTGTGAACAATATTTGAGAGAAATAGGTCTCTTGTGAACATAGAAAAGGTCTTAGATCTTTGAGTTCAGCTCATGAAAAATGGGGGCAAAAACAAAAATGTTTTATTTAGAACTTAACCAACATAAAATCAAAAAGGGCATAATGTTTGAGTGTTAGGGAGGTCTAAAGAGTAAAATGCATGTACTCAGATTGCAAGAAAAAAAATAAACGCATTATATCCACTGGTGTTCATTAACACAAACCTTGAGAGAACATGCCTTAACAGTTTCACCGGCAGGACACGCTTTGTTGCAGATATGCTAACGGCGCTCTAACAGTCAGGTGCACAAAGCATTAGCATGCCGCTCACTGATTTTTAATGTCAATTAAAACCAGGAGTGTGACAAGTCCTCCATAAAACAAGTGCTCCATGACGGGAGCTGCTCTGTGCATTGCTCTGTGGCCCTTGAATGAGTTATGCTAATAGACACAGCACTGGCCAAAGTGCCAGTTTGATTTGCATATGGCACATCTCCTCTCTTCATTGATTTTGGAATGGACGGCATGGCTGGATTGACAGTTCATTTGATTAAAGTGATGCTGTATGACATCCTCGATGGCACAATGGGCTTACTACGTTTGTGCATTCTCATTTTCACTTAGCACAAATCCAATAACGATTGCACTATACTTCAAATGGTTTCAAAAGTGCTTTGCAATCAGGTTTAATGAATTCAAATGTGTGATGGATATTGAGTAACCTGATGATAACTCTGTGTAACATCAGTTCGAACCGGAGTCAAATGCGCCAAAATTCGTCCATGTTTAGGATTCTTATGACTTTGCACTTTACGTGTAACTACATCACCTTAAAATAATGGGTTACACTTTATTTTTAGTGTAATGATATATTTAAGTACTGAGTAATATTAAGCAACTACATGTACTTACTGTAGGGTTAGGGTTTGGTTGAGGGTTAGTTGCACGTAATTATGCATAATTTACTGTTATACATGTAACATTTGTAACAAGGACACTGTGTTACTATATAGCATTGCATATTTTGTTTGATGCAAGTGAAAATACTCAATGTTTGATATGTTAAACTGTATTGTCTTTGTCTGCACTGATCATGATCATGATGAAGTCTCCTGATCTCCTGATTTGAAACACATATATTTACAGAACATTTGTGTGTGCAAAAGCCCTCAGAAAATAACATGGCTGTACTACAGAGAAAAAAGAGATATTCATTACTACAACTCCTTCCTCCTCATTGCAGGGATGGCCGCCGCCGCAAGGACACATCAAAGATAGCGTGAACCCTCCTCCCACAAGAGGGGAACAAATATATCTGAGAATGAGACACACTCGGTCGCACATAAGGGTTTGATGCGCCTGGCTTTCACACCTGTGAAGTGGGAAATGGCATCCGTAGCCGACTGAGGGTGAGATTAGGAAGTCATTTTGATTAATGTTAAATCACACACTGTGGAGTGGGAGTAAAATCATCCCAGCCCAAGAAGTGAGAACACCGTTGCACAGTCCCTCTCTGCCGCTGGAAGCAGAGCACACTGGGAGAGAGTGAGCGCGTCTACTGGCGAAATCAATTTGTAGAAGCTGCTTGGATGCTTAAGATTAGATTAAACATGATTTAATGACTCGTAAATGTAAGTACACATTGTTGGCCTAAGACACGAAAACGAGCGGTTTGAGTGAGAAAACAAACAGTATTTATATCGTTTTTACCTCTTGTAACGCCCACTGCTGTGAGTGGATAAGAGTTTTGCATATTATAATGAGTTTCAACTCACCCGTCGATGCACTTGCAGGGCTCTAGAGTGCGACCAAAATTTGTAAGGTGCGAACCAAAAATTTTCCTAGGTCGCACCAGTGCACCTAACGCATGATCGCATCTGCTGACTCTCCCCAAACGAGTCTTTTGTTCTCCGTGCACGTATGGTAAATGTTCCGTGCTGCGTGATACGAAATAAATTGCGACCTGAACACCAGAGAATCAGTAACGGCAACCAGCAGCAGAAGAAACAGACGACGAAGAAACTTTTACAAATGTTGGCTACTTTTTAGGGCTAGGTAAATATATTCTCATATTCAAAAACTAATTCTCATTTTACGAACCCGTTGGGCTGTGCTGTTTCAGTTGATGAATGAATGGAAGATGTGTAACGCGCATCTCATCCAATAAATCGCAATAATCTTTGTGCTTTGTTACTATTGATATGAAACAAAGTCTCAGATTTCAAATTAGGTAAATTTTCTTACGAAATTCAAAAACATAAATAGTGTATTGACGTTGTGGCGTGAGATCGCACTGGCTCAGCTCAAGAGAAGCAGCAGCGCGGAGCGCACATGAGCTTCTCTTCCGCCTTAATAATACCAGTTACAGCGCAAAATAAACATGAACAACTTATCGAAATCCATATCTTTCACATAGAATCGCTCAATCTGTGATTCAACCGTGGAAAGACGTCAGTAAAAGGCGTGTAAACAATGTAATGTAACATCACATTTACCTCAGAAAAAAAATCCAGTGACCATAAACTCGTTAGCCAGCTAGAAAAATTAACTCTAGAGCAGCATTTTGCCAAATACATGCACCATATTACATATTCATAACAATTTTGAATGTTTTTCAATATTTAATGCATGTTGTTTGAAAAAATCTGGCAAGTTTTTATGCAACCACCATTTAAATGTTCATATTTCATATAACATTATTATTATAAAAATAAATAAGTGTAATTTAAGTGTTAGTGTACAAATCAGGTGATTTTTCCCTTCAATATTATAGTAGGCTAATGAAGTATAGTGGGCTAACTGACTCCCAGTTTACAGCATTAGTTGAGATTTGTATTCCTTGAGAAAATTTGTCATGTATTGTACCTGATATCCAAAATAATCAATATTGAATCGAATTCGTGAAATTGGTGTCAATACCCTGCCCTAACTTGAACAATGTAAAAACAGCTCTTTATATTTTTTTTTTTGTGGAAGATTTATATTTTTATATACAGTATAATTGTATAATCTTATTCTTTTTTTAAAAGCATTTACATAATTTATATAATATATGTAGCGTGATAAAAAGGTGACCTTGAAATTGTGGTGTTAAAGGTGACGCAAGACGAGAAAAAATTTGAGTGCACCTAAATTTTGTGCTTGTGCACCTAAATAAAAAAGTTAGGCGCACCAGTGCAACCAAGTCAAAAAGTTAGTCTGGAGCCCTGACTTGGAGGAAAAATTGTTCTGAAAACGTCCAATGTTGTAAAATGGCATCCGGAATGATTCGCCCATATATGTTCAGAACCCAGAGTCCGTGTGTTCCTGTCAGATCCAAATAGACGGCACAGCACCGTTCTTTACTCTTAATTGCTCTGCAAATCCAGTCTTATTTACAAAACAATCCTCAGTGAAATGAAGCAAACAGACGACAATGTTTTACCTCATCAGCTGGAACGTCATTAAAAATAAAGTTTATCCATGCAGTCCTATTGGAATCCACAGGAAGCTTATGCAGCGACTGTCTTCCACAACCAGGCACTGCACAATATTCTGTATCGCTCGGTAGCTGGATCCGGTTTGTCATCACGAGGTAGGCATCTATGTTATTTGTCTATGTGTGTAATGCGTGAATCGGTGGGCGGGGCTAAACTGGCCATGTTGAAGTAGGCGTTGATCTTCTTCTGCGGGGTGGGGTTTTATCCTCTTTGATGTCATAGTTCCCCACTTTGAAAAATGAGTCGTTTGCTGAGCCTGGTGTCAATAAAAGCTTTTATTGGACTAACAAGGAAGTTTTCAGTTCTGAAACTTACAGGATATTCTTAATAATACGATGACCTCTTAGATGTCAAAAACTCAAGGAAAATTTGATTTCTCAATTCATCACCCGTTTATGAACATAAACATTTTAAATAGACTCAGTCTATAGGCCAGTGTAAACACGAGATTGCGTGGCAATTGCACTTTTCTCCAAATTTCTTTTTTATTTATTTATTTATTTATTTATTTTTTGCATCCAGTAATTCTGACAACATACATATTGCTGTGATTTTCTTTTGGTTCACTTTTGTTCAGTGAAAGTTGCAAATGATGAATGTCATTCAGTATGTTATCCCAATCAATGCATTCTTTGCTAGCGATCTTGATGCATAAGTGTGTGAGGGGTGTGTAGCGCAGTGGCCGTGCCCTTGCCGAGCGCTGGCAGCCTGACACCTGGCACAGCTGTGGGAACAGATTAGCCGGGCATATGCTGCCTTCTGCAGTCGGGAAAACACATCTTGGGACTGGCAATAAAAGTGGCAAGTAATTTACCTTCCCAGAGTTCCTGTCCTATTTACCCAGAGAGTTAGGCCGTGCCAGACCCAGTCCAGGATACGATTAATGGAAAATCTTTATGAACAGTAAAGTGTAATCTTGTGTTAATGGATAAACAGGTTGTGTTATGACCACTGCAGACATTAAAGATACTCGTCCTTGCCTGATGTGCTGCTGTCAATGGCTTTGGTTCTAGGAGAATATTCTTATTGCATGATAAAGGAAGGTCTAATCGTACATCTGCACTTCAATGCAATAAATAGTTCATTTATATTTCATCTTCATCAGACCTCACGCATCCGGGCCCGAGACTCATTATTGCCGTGACTTTTAGCAGGTCTAAAGGTGACTATGATTCTGCATCGATAGACGTCGCTGCTGCTCGCCACAGTCGTTCATCACGGGTGTAATGTCAACCCGTATGGATTTCTAATGCAGCCTTATAGAGCAAGAGAAAGGAAAGGTGCTGTTGGTGTTCAAACTGATCCTAAAGCTGTTTTCTGGTCGTTTTGCAGGACGTGTCTCTCTGCACATGGCTGAGAAAACACTCTCGCCAAGCACAGATTATCCCCGCTTCACAGTAATAAACAGGAAAATAACATTCAGTGATGGAAACTTCCTTTGTTTCCTTGCCTGTCATAGTTTAAAGGGGTGATGAACTGAGAAATCAAATTTTCCTTGAGCTTTTGACATCTAAGAGGTCATCATATTATAAGAATATCCTGTAAGTTTAAGAACTGAAAACGTCCTTGTTAGTCCATTAAAAGCTTTTATTGACCTCAGCAAGTCTCAGCAAACGACTCGTTTTTAAAAGGGGGGAACTATGACGACAAAGAGGATAAAACCCCACCCCGCAGAAGAAGATCAGCACCCACTTCAATACATCCGGTTTAGCCCCGCCCACCGATCCGCGCATTATACGCATAGATAAATAACATAGATGGCTACCGAGCCCGTTCGCATCCTTTATCGTCATATAGAACGCTATATGCAAAAGCGGTGCTATACTACGCACATGGCACCCTTTATCGTTAATATAACACGTGAACCCAAGGCGTAATAAATCCAATAAATCCTTTAACGTAATATGAGACTACCCTACCCCACACCTAAACCTAACCATCACACCGCGTGTTATATTAACGATAACGGATATAGCGTTCTATGTGACATAAAGGATGAGAATGCATTGGCCTACCTCAGTGATGACAAACCGGATCAGAGAGTGAAACTCATTATGATATGCAAAACTGTTATCCACTCACAGTCTTCAGTGCGAGACGCCCATAAAAAAACTGTCATTTTTGAGGTGGGCTCAAAACTAGGGTAGAAAATAGCCTATTACTTATTCATTTTTATGTTTTTTTTTTTATTTAAAAACCAAGCGAACGTCATAAGTTGACCTCAGACAACAATATAATACAATTTTAAAAGCCAGTTCATGACCCCTTTAATATAGTTGCCATAGTTACTGATTGTTGGACTGATTACTTCCACCTGCTGCTTGTTTGGTTCTTGTTATCTTGGGTATTTAAAGCCTCAGTTTGTTCTGTTCCTGGTCTTTGTTGTTTCCCGAGTTGGTTTAAATATGTTAGAAGTATTGTAATTTGTCTCCTCTTTATAACCTGTGCCTGTTTACATTTTTATATTGATGCAATTAGTTGATCTTAATTGTGCTTTTTTAAAGTCCCCCTGTGGTGAACGTCCAGCTTTTAATGTTGCTTATATGTCTATGTTTTAATAGGCTTTAAGACAAACCGTGTGTAAATTTATAAGTTGACAGCATTGCTGAGTATTTTGAACCAAAGATAGTCTCAAAAACACGATTCTGAAATCGCTGGTGTTTCTGACGTCACAAACGACCTTGTAACCAATCAGATCAACGTGTGATCGTCAACCAGTGGATCACTGAGTGAGTGAGTGAGTGAGTGAGTGAGTGAGTGAGTGAGTGAGTGAGTGAGTGAGTGAGTGAGTGAGTGAGTGAGTGAGTGGAGGTGGGGCTCATTTGCATATTCATAGAACCGCACATACTAAATGAGGCAAGAGTGTCGAGTTATCCATAAGATATTTTAAGGCATGTTTTTTTTTAAGGGAAAAAACACTATATGTAATTTTGGTGATCAAAGATTAATTCTAAGGCATAAAATGAATGACTGACGGACTTTAAGACCCACTTAAATAGGATTTAAGTACATCTGTATATGTAATTTAATTTTGATTGTCTGTGAAATATGGTTAAACATGTTAAAGGTATACTCCATTTTTATTTATTTTTTTATTTTTTTAAATAGGCTCATTTTACAACTCCCTCAGAGTTAAACTGTTGAGTTTACAGTTTTCGAATCCATTCAGCCGATCTCCGGTTCTGGCGGTACCACTTTTAGCATAGCTTAGCATACATCATTGAAATGGACAAGACAGCATTTCACAAAAAAAAATTACCAAAGTGTTTTTATATTTTTCCTATTTATAACTTGACTCTTCTGTAGTTACATCGTGCACTAAGACGAATAGAAAATATAAAGTTGTGATTTTCTAGGCTGATATGGCTGAGAACTATACTACTAATACCCAGTGTTGGGGAGTAGTTAACTACAAGTAGCGTAGCTACTAACTTAACAACATTTTTCAGTAGCTTGGCAGTAGCTCAGTTGCTTTTTAAACAGTGTAGCTTTTCCAGTAGCTAACTACTTTTTGCAGCAGGCAGCGGTATAGCGTGAGCAAAAGCTACATTGCTACATTGTTGAGCCTGCGCGAATCAGCGCGATGCAAAGATATTCTTGTTAGATTACAAACTCATTTTTTTGCCATTACCGCCACCTGTCACACATCTTGCGGATAACGGTTCACTGACGTACAGAAGTTGGTTGACACACCCATATTATGATTATATAGCAAGACGTGACGGCAGATTTGGAGGATGGAAAAACAACTAACGTTAATTACCCATGGCCTTATTTGTCCAAGTTCAATCAGTATTTTTGAGAAAATGTTTTACATGCAATTTACGTTGGATGTATATTTCGTTCTTGCAATGTTGTAGGCTATTTGTTGCACTTTTGACAAACAGTCAGAGATATTTTAGTGTTGTGTGTAATAAAACAATACTCTTTGAAATCGTAATTGCATTGCCTTGTTTTAAACACTAAATATTTTACTTAAAACATTCCTCAGACACTTACTCAGTTATTTATAATATACGTTGTTCAAAAAGCAAAAGTAGTTTCAATGTAGCTAGCTACTTTTTGATTAAAACTTGTAGTGTAAATAACTACTTTACTAAACAGGTAGCTTGACTGTAGTTAAACTACGTTAACTTCAGAGTAGCTTGTAGCTTGTCAAACTACAGTTTCAGAGTAGCTTCCCCAACACTGCTAATACCTAATCCAACAGTTTAACTGTGGTGGAGTTGTAAAATAAGCCTATTTACAAAAAAGAAGTGGAGTATCCCTTTAATGTCATTTCTATTGAAACTTTTATGTAATGCGTTTCAATAAATTTGCATTGACAACTTTATAGTAATGAAGTTGCAATTGAATGCTTTTAACAAAGAACTTATTTTTCACCAGGGCCTACATTGTTGGCATTAGATTTGATGCATAGCTGATGTATCCCATGCGTATACACAAAACAATGTGCCTGTATTCTATCTACAGTATTAGTGAGAGTAGTGGGATAGTGTGCTATTCTGAACATCGGCACTGTCACCGTGTCTGATGGAAAAATGGGGTGAAAAATGCCCTTGACTTCAGGTGGAAAATAGCAACAAATTTGGGTACAAGTTTATGGACAAATCTCTCTGAAGACGAGAACAGCGTATAACCTAATATTGGCCACAGTGATAACTTGATTCCCAGAAGACGCCAGTTCCTGAAGGCTCAAACTGAGCATGATTTTCTCAAAGTTGAAATTAATGTGCTAAAAATGGTTTGAATCAGCCCGAAGGGAAGTGTACCAAACCAGATTGTGTGTGTTATCTGCATAAGGTCAAAGGTCACCTCAGACCGAATCAGCACTGCGGCGTTGAGTTTGTCAATATAGGGAAAAGGATCCTCGTAAAGTCTCTTAAAAGCAAACACTGAAGTGTTGTTTTAAACATCATGGATTATAGCAGACAGATGTAAATACATGCTAATAAAGCTGGTAGATTATTTAAATTGAAAATATTATGACCAAAGGTTAACAACATTCAAAGCTGACTGCGGCGTGAAGTATTACTTTTCTAGATGTGCCCAGAATCCTCATGATATATGTTATGACAAATCATTTTTATGTTAATCAGTCGGTAATTATACAGTAGTGTTTTTGTACATCTTCATGCCTGCATATAAAGTCTCTCTCTGTGGCGATTCACTTCTCTGAATAATGTTCTCTATGTGGGTAACGTGTGGACATGGCACAGTAGACTTTTTAGATTATGTGAAATTCAACCCAGGCTCGTTATAAAAATGACTCCACCATAGGCGTGATCCAGCTCTCAGATTTAATCCAAAATATCTTCATTTGTCTGGAAGATGAACGAAAGTCTTAGGGGGTTGAACAACACGAGGGAGCGTCATTACTGACAGAGTTTACAGTTTAGGGTGAACTATCCCTTTAAGTCCTCATTATGTGTTTCGGCCAGTAGGTGGTGCTGTCAGTCGACAGGTTTCAAACCATTCTTGATTCAAAGAGCTGAAGAGGAAATAAAAAATTTGTTCAGCTAAATTGATATGCTCAATAACTGCACACTATACAAATTGACCTCGAGGTAAAATGGAAAATGCAATAAATCAAATCATTAAAGTTATTAATGCATGTTATTTATGGAACTTCCCTTTTCAGACATTTTTAATGCCGATTCAACATCTTTCAAATCGATGAAAACAAGCTCCATACGCCGAGAGTATACAACAGACTCGGCCTGGGGTAAAACACTCATCCTTACGAAGTGTGTGTTGGTTTGAATTGGCCTTAACAGTTCATCAGATGAATATCTTTCTAAAGTGACTGTTAAAAGGACATTAAACGAGCTCAAGCCGCAGCTACATTAGCACTGATTAAAACGTCATTAAGCTAACAACATGCCATTCTGCTCGAATTAAAGCGCCTGTGTTTCATGGCGATCCTTTGTTTTTGATGAGTGTGTAATAGTGTGATCATGTTACTGCACACTTTGATCTTATGAACCTCATAAAACACTCCAGACGATGAATCCTCTGAAGACTCCCACTGGCCAGTCTTTAATAATGCGCACTAATGCATTAACGCTAATTTGAGCACAGCACAGACTTTGAAATTGAAAGGAGATAGTTCACTCAAAAACCTAAATTATTTACTCAACCTCGTGTCGTTTTAAACTTTTATAACTCTCCATCTTCGATGAGGTTGAAAAGGAGCTATTTTAAATAAAATACTAGTTGTACTTTTCCATTCAACTACAATGACTGTGGTTCTGGACGCATGAGCCAATCGCCTGTAAAATGTCATGTGACTAATGACTCACGAGCCCAGGAAATGATGTCACAATGACAACACTGATTGGCTTGAGAACCGCACAAGAACAATCACAGTCCCAAACCCTTCACTAGAGACTAATCATATTCCCAGAATACACGGATATAGCTTTAAAACATTACTCACGGTAACAAATGGCATTATTATTTGCCCTATTCTAACGTTACAAACTAAGTGCACTTTTACACAAAAAATGGCGTATATATGCACCCACCTAAAGGGTTATTAGGAACACACACTAATACTGTGTTTGACCCCCTTTCGCCTTCAGAACTGCCTTAATTCTACGTGGCGTTGATTCGACAAGGTGCTGAAAGCATTCTTTAGAAATGTTGGCCCCAGAGCCGAATCCGCCCTATACGCTCACTACGCAAGCTGCGTCAGGGCCCGGCAAATCGCTCAAGGCCCCGCCTCCCCCTCCTCTGATGTCATCAGCGCGTCAATTAATGTTGACAAAATGAAGCGAAACTATCCCTCTGGTCACGATAAGAGGAAGAAGAAAAAACATGAGAGTGAATTCGGGAACAACATTCAGGTAAACTTGTGTTCTCTCCTCTCCAAATTTGATGTCAGTCAGCAAAGTAAACTTAAGTTTATGTGCATTTCTATTGTGTTTTCGGTCTTGCTAACCTTACTGGGCAGACAGGCAGTGCATCTCTTGCATCACTCCTCTTTGTGCCTGACTGACAAAAGTGAGAGTAAAATACAATTATGTATTACGTTTGTTTTTGATAAACAACAAAGTGCAAGTTGTGCAACGGTGTTTGTTTACTGCAGCTCAAAAAGATTAGCCCGCGTACGCGTAAGGCTATCATGCGTTCATATGCGCGTGCACGAAATGAAACGCAAAGTTTTTCAAGCAGAAATATATGTGGACATACTGTGCAATATGGGCGGGAAATGATGGCACTTCTCATCAGAAGTACATCATTATACATACATACTTTTAAAGGGTAACTTCACCCATTTGCATTAAGGTTTTTATTGTTAGAAACCCAGTCACATATTTTAATGATGGTGGAATTTTGCTTGTTTTTTTTCTGAGATGGGAGAAAAAAGGATTTAAGTGTTTTACTTCCGTCCTATCGTGACGTAAATATCGTCATTTTGCGTCACGATAGGACGGAAGATAAATTTCATTGCATATTAAGAAAACTACAGCCTTTAGCTCATTATTATTCAAGGGCGTGGGACCCACTCACCCCACCGGCCTATTACAGATCAGTGGGTGGGACTAAACCTGAAGAAACTAAACTATTAATCCGCCATCTTGCTTGGAAGATAGCAAGCTAAGCTAACAAGCGCTCAAGGAGTTAGATTTACCATAATGGCTGAATTTACGACACACGATATGGAAGACGAGGATTTTGAAAATCTTTTGCTCGAAACTGATGTTCGTGGCTATTTATACAAGCCACAATATAGCGAAGAGCAGCTGAGGCTGATGGAGGAGCAGGAGACGCCGAGGCGTCGGCTTGTCGCGGTCGAGGACCCCCCACTGACTCTGACGCTAGGCGGCTTGCTAGTGCCCGTGCTCTCGCTGCGTGCTACGGCCTATGGACACAGAGTGCGTCTGCTGCAGATAATTTCAACGATGGCAATTTCTCCTGGAGGAAAGCTCTGAATCAGACGAGCACACGGACGTTTGTGTTGTGATAGTTTCGCCTGACTAAACATCCAGGTAACATGCAGTAATTCACAATATAGAAAGAAATACAAACGAGGAGTTATTCACTAATAACGTGAACAGGGTTTGTTGTTGTGGGAAGAAGGAGGCATGAACCGGTGAACATTTTTAAACATTTTAATAGTAAAATGAACAAATACAAAAAGAAAATAAGCCAGTAGCCCCTCATTGACGACTACTGTAACGTTACACACAACAGAAACAAAACACAACATAAAATCAGGCCTGTTTCTCTCTCGATCTGCCGTCGCCGCTCCCCGTTTTATGCTTTCGCTTCTCCGTGAGAGACGCGAGATCGGCGCGCGCCTCACAGGTGTCTTTCATTATCAGTCTCTGTTATAACTCACGCCGCCGTCCTTTTAAGTTACATCCCTCGCCCTCGATCGTCCTGCTCGCCAAAGCCAACTAGACATTTTGTGTGAAATGAGTTTCAAACTCCGGTGACAGCTAATGTTAGCCGCCTTCTGCTTCTTGGGTTCAATGTTAGCCTTGTAGACGGAAGAGTGAATTCTCTGTTTGTGCTGTGCCGGATTAGTGGGTGTGGCTTGCGGAGCTGTGCAATGCGGTGCATTCTGGGAAATTGAGTATATTAATACTTAGGCGCCCCTTGGTTATTTTCTGTGTTTTTTCGGTCAAGAGGGCACCAAATTAAAAAATTCTTTTACATTTCGACTACATATATGATCCACTTTCAATAAAGATTAATGTTGCAATGGGTGAAATGCTCCTTTAAAACAAGACACTGATTATCTAGTCTCAGTCAATGTGTAGATAAACATTCTAAACAACTGCAGCAGCACTAATTATGCAAGATGGAAAGCAATACTGACAATTTGACATTGATTGACTATTGATATATAGGCTATATTGAATTTAAAATGTTGATTAGCTGGACATACTGGTCAATATGGATGCACATCCCTCAGTAAATAATAACCATAAATCAAGAATTGCCTCAACATGCATAATAATAATAATTAAAAAAACTTTAAGATGCCATGGCAAGCCGTTTTAGCTTTTATTCATTCACAGTTTATGTATTTTTGATATCAAGAATTCATTTTTTTTACTATTTGCAATGTGAATTCTTGATTAGTTTTTACTAGTAAGGCCCCTTAGTTACATTTTTATCTACCAATGTCTATTTTTGATATCAGGAATTACATGTTCACTTGTACAAAAGTTAATTCTTGATATCAATGATGTCATCACTCACAGTGATTATTGATATCTGCATCACTAGTTGCATCACCTAATGCCCAGGCTGTAGAGAGAACAAAAGTTAATCCCAAAAACCAAAGCTCAGGGTTATAATTTATTATGTTATTCTTATTTATGTTTACGTTACTTTTCACTTACTTAATAATATTCACTTGTTATCTTAATATTCTATGGAAAATACTCTATTCAATAAATATTGTTTGTTTGAACCTCATTCTGTTCTTTGATTGTTTTGTTTAAAGGAGGGAGGGTTGTATTTGGAGCACTGAAGTGTCAGGTGTGACTGTGTAGCATTGGCAAATGGTTTACTTTACATAGCTCACGATCACGGCGTAGCGGGGTCAGGTAGAGGGCCCCTTAGCAGAATCTGCTTAGGGCCCAGGGAGTACAGGTCGGCACTGGTTGGCCCATATTGATAGGATATCATCTTGCAGTTGATGCTCTATTGGGTTGAGTATCTGGTGACTGTGGGGTCATTTTAGTACAGTGAACTCATTGTCATGTTCAAGAAACCAATTTGAAATGATTGGAGCTTTGTGACATGGTGCATTATCCTGCTGGAAGTAGCCATCAGAGGATGGGGACATGGTGGCCATAAAGGGATGGACATGGTCAAAAACAATGCTCAGGTAGGCCGTGGCATTTAAACGATGCCCAATTGGCACTAAGGGGCCTAAAGTGTGCCAAGAAACATCCCCCACACCATTACACCACCACCACCAGCCTGCACAGTGGTAACAAGGCATGATGGATCCATGTTCTCATTCTGTTTATGCCAAATTCTGACTCTACCATCTGAATGTCTCAACAGAAATCCGAGACTCATCAGACCAGGCAACATTTTTCCAGTCTTCAACTGTCCAATTTTGGTGAGCTCTTGCAAATTGTCGCCTCTTTTTCCTATTTGTAGTGGAGATGAGTGGTACCCGGTGGGTCTTCTGCTGTTGTAGCCCATCCGCCTCAAGGTTGTGTGTGTTGTGTCTTCTTCACAAATGCTTTGCTGCATACCTCGGTTGTAACGAGTGGTTATTTCAGTCAAAGTTGCTCTTCTATCAGCTTGAATCAGTCGGCCCATTCTCCTCTGACCTCTGAGCATCAACAAGGCATTTTCGCCCACAGGACTGCCGCATACTGGATGCTTTTCCCTTTTCACTCCATTCTTTGTAAACCCTAGAAATGGTTGTGTATGAAAATCCCAGTAACTGAGCAGATTGTGAAATACTCAGACATCAACAACCATGCCACGCTCAAAATTGCTTAAATCACCTTTCTTTCCCATTCTGACATTCAGTTTGGAGTTCAGGAGATTGTCTTGACCAGGACCACACCCCTAAATGCATTGAAGCAACTGCCATGTGATTGGTTGATTAGATAATTGCATTATGAGAAATTGAACAGGTGTTCCTAATAGTCCTTTAGTTGAGGACAGTCAAACCAAAATGTATTCAGACACCTTGCTATCCTAACTTACATAAATTAACAATAATATCCTGCACCCACTATAACATATATAAACAATAATATGGTGTCTGAACAATCTTTGGTATGACTGAGTGTATATATATATATATATATATATATATATATATATATATAGGTTTAGGCTACTTTAGACCACTATGGATGAGTGTTTGAACTGTACCTAGACATGGAACAGACATTATTCCAATTGTACTCAGTCTGGACTATGCAATAAGCACTAGTGTATATCAGCGATTGACTAACAAACATTAACTGGCATTAACTGAAGTAATATGGATTTGTAGAAGGGTTTTTTATTATGTGACTCGCAGGGCTGTAATTAGAATTTGGAGTCTTGAACTAAAAGTTGCAACAACTTAAACCATTTTCTATGGTCTACGGACTTGTCTCGACTCGCTGGTATTTGGGACTCGACTTGTCTAAAGTCTCGGCCACTGGTCTTGCCAAATATGGCGTTTGGTCTGAACAAGTGCAACATTTTTGTATGCGTGTTCATTTATTACTAGCCTATCAGGGTGACAATTGAACTTAGAAAATGGCCAAATTAACCGACCAAGTGCTCACTACCAGCGAGCGACGTCTTTATCGTGCTGTTACTATAGTTACTGGGTTTTGCGCACAATTCTAATGATTCCCGCAGGTCTCCCATTTATGCACGTGGGATACTCCCGCAATTCGTAATCCACACAGATTATAAAAAATCAAATCATTCTGTTGATAACTATCTGCCAGACGCAATTACACAAAGCCCGTGTGAGCTGTTCAGCGTTGTCGCGTCTTCTCTTCTCGCGTGTTGTGGAAGGCGCATCAAGCGCTCCCGCAATAATACACACTCGCGTTCAGAGTCGGACGGACATGACGGAATATTCACTTGCATTCAGCCAGTACATCGTGAATAAACTTAACATTTGCATATTTGGTCTACCAGTTTTAACAATAATTGTTATTAAACTATCAGTCCTTGCCGCGCTACTCTGGGATGACTATGCGCACATTCATTGAAAATCCACACCTCAAGAACAGGCCTGGCCATCAATTGTTTTTCAGCGGATTAGCTATACTGCTTTAACACTCAGATAAGTGTTCAATTTCAAGTCTTCAGTGAGTTATAATGGTCTGAGACATAGTCGGTTTTGTCTTTAATAAGCATAAAACGCATGCCAGTATGAACAGAGAATCTATGCTCTTAGCTCTTAAAGTGACAGCAACCATATGTGTCGTTACATTCAAATTTGTCGTCAAAACAAGAAAGAGAGCTTCAAGTTAAAGGAATAAGGTATTAGCCTATGTGTTTAATTCATTCAGGGACTAAAATACTATCCAGTGTTATTTTCCATTTGATTACTTTATTCAGTTTCTGTCTATGAACACTAGTGTAGACCTATTCAAAAACATTTCTCTTTATTTGTCTTTATTTGTATCTTTATTATATTTATTTGTGTAACTTTTTTCAATTTAATTGACTATTTAATCAAGCCTTTGTTGTGTAAATTCTTAACAACATTACCCCATTGTAAAAAATGCAATGAGCACAAACATTTAAGCAACATAAATTTTAAAATTTTGTTTGGCAAAAATGAAATTCAGGCCCTGAAGACTTTTTTTTCCTGTCCTGGATTTGGTCTCTGACTTGGACTTCGAACCTCTTTGGACTCTGGTCTCACTTGGATCTTGTCTTGGACTGAGACAAAGGTGGTCTTGACTACAGCCCTAGTGACTCGTAGAAGACAAATACTGGTTTCTTGCTTTGTGCGTTTCTGGCTCCACATTCACCCAAATGCTCATTCTGCACTGCACCAACCCAGGCCTCTATTACCTCTCTATCGATCTCACGTGTCAATACTCAAGTGAAAGTCATTGGCTCTTCTGTGGATGGGTGTAAGTTTAATTATGTTGACTGTCCGGATGCAATTTTGGGTCGTGCAGACTGAGATGACAGACCTTTCCAGACGTTGCTTGACAAAGCATTAGGAGATGGCGTTAACATTTGCGACGGTGGAGGAAATGTTATTGTTATTATTATAATTTTCATGTTGAGTAATTCAATGAAACAATTCTTTGGTAAAAGAGCCGAGGAAGAGGAGCGCTTGCCTCTGGGTGAGCAGACGTGTTTTACAATGAGAGAGGGCTTTTATTTCTCCACAGGGAACAGCCATTAGATTGAAACACTGTTCAACTGACACTGAAAGCCATTCACGTCTCATCGCCCATAAATAGGCTACTTTGCACAATTTTATCTCTTGTGTATTCCTCTTTTCTGACCTGATCTGAAGTGTGAGCCCATATTAGCAGTGTTGCTAGATGTGCAGTGTTAGAGAAATGTCTACATGCTGTTAATGTTTGACTAGCTGTCGTATAGCTTTATGTTTTAGGTTACTGTTAAGCATCACTAACCTGGCCCTAGCCAGATGAATATTGCTCCGCCTAGCTCACTCACATCCATCTGGAACCTCTCCCATTGAGAGTGATTTCTCCAAGCAATTTTATGGCCTAGCCAATCAGGACGCAGGGCGGGAGTATCACAGATGTGACGTAGTGGAGAAGCGATATGCGTCAGTGCGTGAGACTGTTTTGATTCAGACAACAATGGCGGCTCGCATTCGAGGAAGCAAGCGTTAACATTGATGCTGCCATTTCATCCGTGTTGTCCAATTTACATAACATTGTTTCATTAAAAGAACACCAGAGAACGGCATCTTCGAGATCTGCCCGATAAAGCGAAAGCACCGACTGCATATGACACGACATCTTACCTGAACTTGTAACAATGTTAAACCGAGTTCGTGTAAGTCGTCAGTGTATACTTTTTTGGTTGGCTTCTTTGTTAAAAATAAGTTTGCTGTGCATAATGTTGCCTTTTATCCGCACATTTTCACTGGCACAGACGGCATTTATCGTTTACCGACATTGCGCTGATTGATGGCTATTCTGTTTTGTTTTTCCTGCGTCGCTCCCATCAGCGTCACGGGTTGGCTTCGGTGTGAGTGGTTGAAATAGCACGTCGATCAAGATGACAGACACGTGGCTTATGCAAATCGTATGCAAGAATTTTTGATAAGGCCCAGCCTTCTGAAACGCCATTTCAATGGATCGGTTCCAGATGGATGAGTGGAGCTAGGCGGAGCGATATTCATCTGGCTAGGGCCAGGTTCAGAGCATCACCCCTTAACACAGTCATTTGTCTGCATTAACCCTCCTATCTATCCCAGTTCCACGGTCACATTCAAACTTAATAAAAAGACCTTGATGCCACGAGGAGCTTCTCCACAGTGTTTGGAGATGATCCGGTCCTGAAATCTCTCATTCATCGCTCGCCGCTCTCGGAGGACAGCCTCACCTGAGCATGATGTCATTCAAAGGTGACAGCATGGAGAATTGCCTGGGAAAATATTATATTTATATGGATGAGTTCCTGTGTGACTGACAGTGTCATTTAAGAGGGAGTCGGCACACACCGTGTGTTTACATTTGGACACTTCTATTGATATGAGCCAATCAGGACTTGGAAAATAAGACATTTTACTTAGCAAAGTCACCCGAATATAATGTGGGGGAATAAATCTGTAGAAAAATGGCTCAAAATTACTTTTCAGAGATTTGCTTCAACGCTAAAACAGCACACAATGCATATTTCAAAACACCTGTAAAAACAAATCAATACAGAAATACAGTGTGTTTACTCTAACATTAGTGAAATGAATTAAACTGAGGCATGTCAAACCTCCAACCAGATTTGAACATTAAACAGACTGTACTGTCAGGAGGCGCGTCTCCATTTGCGATATTTTGTAGATGTCAATAAAAAAACGAAATGACGTGAAATGACGCCGTTTGCATTAACCCATGTTATGTGACTAAAACAACTTAGGTTTATCCTCTTGCGATTCGTCGATAAGTTATTTCGATAATCATGGAAACTGATGTTTGAAGGTTTACGTATATCCCAGTCATCGCAATAGACTTTGTAATAGACGTGTTACACAAGCATGTGTGTGTGTGTGTTCATCGTCTGGAGTCGTTTAAAGCCCTTTGAACAGTTTGCACTGAAATTCTCATTTGGACCTTGAACCGTTTGGTTCCCATTGAAGTCCATTATATGGAGAAAATCCTGGAATGTTTTCATCAAAAACCTTAATTTCTTTTTCGACTGAAGAAAGAAAGACATGGACATCTTGGATGACATGCGGGTGAGTAAATTATCAGCAATTATTTTTTGAAATGTGAACTACTCCTTTAATGGCAAGGAACAAGCGTTAAACAGAGAGCGGCTCGTGTGAGGAGTTTCTGTGTGTTTCTGCCTTATTTCTGCTTCAAGATCAGGATTTTTAGTAGTTTATAACCCAGTATTCCCATAATTATTTAGTCTTTTATGAGTTTTTTATGAGTTCAATTGAGAACTGTCTCGTTTTCTGACCAAACACACCTCTCCATCTACGGTGACTGTAAATGTGCAAAAACTGTTTCCATTGCAGTTTTGCTAAATATTCCTTCTTCGTACTGCCTGAAAAACCTCCTCATGCAAGCGTTTCATGCAAGTGTTAAAAACTTTTTGGCATATTTGGGATTTTTTGCAAATTGACGTGTTTCCATTGGGCCTATTTTCAATTCGCTATTTCAATTTGCGCAGTTTGAAGGGTAATGTAAACTTGGTTCATGACAGCCGATCATGTCCACTCTTGGGTGAATGTTTAGAAGAACCCATAAATACTTAGAGGTGTGTGTGTCCTTATTCAGGCTGGAAGAAAACACTGTCCAGGTCCCAGAGCAGTTCCTCAGAAATGGAGCACACACACTATCTAATGGAGGAGTGTGTTGTTTGATGCTCAAGGACAGCATCACCTCCACCCATATTGAAGACTTTAATTGAGAGCAGCATTTAAGAAAGTCAGAGCGCTCCGGCAATGTCAACACACGCGGCACACGATCCCAGGCGTCTCCTTCCCATCAGGACCTGCAGGACGGTGTTTGTTTCTGACTTTTGAGTTTTGATGCAAATGTGTCCGAGCACGAGGTGAGAGGACTCGTCAGAAGTCACAGGAGAAAGTGGGGTTATCATAAAAAACAAACACACGAAGCACAAGGGCAATTACTGCCACTTTCCCCTCAAGACACGCAACCTCAACGCTACGCCAACCATCTCGAAGTCACCTTTCCATGATGAAAAGAAAACAGAGTCAATGGGGAAAGCACAAACTAGGAAAGATGTTGACGATACGAAGTGCAATAATTCAAAATAGAAATCATTTGTGTGATCAGAAATTGCTTTTGCTATCAAATCTGTGACCAACTTATGTAGTCATTTGGGAAAATCATTATGATAATGTAATCTCTATTAATTTTTATTTTCAATTTAACCCTCTGATGCTCTTCGATCCAAAAATATGTACTTTTTTTGTCATATAAAAATGAAAAAATTGTATTTTTGTCCTTTAAAAACTAAAAACTAATAACAAAGCAGAAGCAGTTTTATTAATGTGTACATATGACGGCCAGCACACACTGAATCTTGAGACACGCAACAAAACATCTTTATCTGCCATTATTTTATTTATTTTATTTTACCTAAATTATCACATTACCAGTCACTACTGAAACCACCTCCATATTTCATTTAGATTAATTTCCATGTCCTTTTCCTCTTTTTATGAAAATGACAAAATATGGCAAAATAAAAGTTCATCTGCCATGACTACATTTCAATATTTTTTGTCAGGTAATACGAGATATAAGATAGATATGTCAATTAATAATGTAAGAAAAGCATATGCATACAAGAATTGTTGTATATATTGTTTTAATTAACTTGCACACATATTAGTTCATTTTATAGTGTATACTGTACTCACCGGCCACTTTATTAGGTACACCTGTCCAATTGCTCGTTAACACTTAATTTCTAAGCAGCCAATCACATGGTGGCAACTCAGTGCATTTAGGCATGTAGACATGGTCAAGACAATCTCCTGCAGTTCAAACCGAGCATCAGTATGGGGAAGAAAGGTGATTTGAGTGACTTTGAACGTGGCATGATTGTTGGTGCCAGAAGGGCTGGTCTGAGTATTTCAGAAACTGCTAATCTACTGGGATTTTCACGCACAACCATCTCTAGGGTTTACAGAGAATGGTCCGAAAAAGAAAAAACATCCAGTGAGCAGCAGTTCTGTGGGCAGAAATGCCTTGTTGATGCCAGAGGTCAGAGGAGAATGGCCAGACTGGTTCGAGCTGATAGAAGGGCAACAGTGACTCAAATAACCACCCGTTACAACCAAGGTGGGCAGAAGAGCATCTCTGAACGCACAGTATGTCGAACTTTGAGGCAGATGGGCTACAGCAGCAGAAGACCACACCGGGTGCCACTCCTTTCAGCTAAGAACAGGAAACTGAGGCTACAATTTGCACAAGCTCATCGAAATTGGACAATAGAAGATTGGAAAAACGTTGCCTGGTCTGATGAGTCTCGATTTCTGCTGCGACATTCAGATGGTAGGGTCAGAATTTGGCGTCTACAACATGAAAGCATGGATCCATCCTGCCTTGTATCAACGGTTCAGGCTGGTGGTGGTGGTGTCATGGTGTGGGGAATATTTTCTTGGCACTCTTTGGGCCCCTTGGTACCAATTGAGCATCGTTGCAACGCCACATCCTACCTGAGTATTGTTGCTGACCATGTCCCTCCCTTTATGACCACAATGTGTGACATGTGTGACCCATGTGTGTGTGACAATAATGCACCACTTTATAGGTAACATTTATGCATTATCACTTTTAATATCAGGCAATCTATGTCATATATTACATATTGCTTATACATTAAAAAATTGTAATATTGCAGATGATGAGGTAATCTCTGAGTTGTCATATTGCATAAGCAGCAGGTATGAGGAGAAGCAGGTGTGTTTGAAGAATGGCCACACACACTCCTGGATCAGAGAGCAAAGGCAGGTTTGTCCCAATAAAAGGCTTGAGCAATCCAGGAAAGCATTGTGTTATCGCTTTCAATCCCTTCAGTCTCCTCACGCTTTCACGGCTGCGTTCTGTTGAGTGCTGGATGCGACACACACAGTGTTTGAAGAACAAACAGATCGCTTCCTCCTCTTATCTCTAAATGTCTTTTTACACACATCACAGCTCCTCATAGGCTTTTAATGCAGCAGTAAACGCTTCTCGGCAGAAACACAAGCAGCGGCAGATAACAGTCCCACAAAACCTCACAATAGCAGCACATTGTTAAAACCATTGCGCACTTTTCTCTAAGCATGTTAGACATGCTGAAGGTGTGTTATTTTCTTTGATGTTTGGCCAGTAAACAGAAAACACAGACCAAACCATTTACACTGAGAATATTTGCGCATTTCTGTCAGATTTTTAAAATCAGACCATTCTCAAATTGATCAATCTTTCGAGTAGTTTTCGATGAATTGGACAAAAAACTCGATTTGTGATTCGGTCAATTGACCGTTCGCCAGCCCCTCCCCCAAAACGGCCATTGTCCTGTATCTGAGGCAAAATTACTAAATATGCAGCGCAAGTTATAAATTTCTAACTCCATAGAATTAGCCACTGAACCAGCGGATGAAGTCTTCTTCAAGGCTATGCCGGCTGCATCTCAGGTACAGGTCATGGGGTTTCGCTTGAGACCGGTCAGCATTCGCCTCGATACAGTCGCGTCTTCCTTCATTGTGTATTTTTATATTTTGAATAATCCCTCACTGCACACTGTAACCCCTTGTGACTCGATCTGGAGGATATCGCGGAGGTATTGCTGACACACACGGGTATCCCTTTTCCCGTCGGGGCTGGTCCAGTTTGACCGTTTGTGTGACGGGCGTAGTAACAGTAACTAGGGGGCGTGGCTTTAGCGAACGGACAGTTCTCTTGACTAAATCATTTTGAGCTGTTACTCAGACAGTATCAGGATACTTAATGAAACTGAGAACAGAGTACTGGAAGAAGGGGATATTTACTACGACAGTCTCGCAGACTCGAAGCGTCCGCGCCCTCAGATCAGTTGGACGTGGCTGTGGTTACAGGAGGTAAAAACAATATAAACACTGTTCGTTTTCTCACACTAACCGCTCGTTTCGTGTCTTAGGCCATCAATGTGTACTTACATTTACGAGTCATTAAATCATGTTTAATCTGGACTTCTCTGTGCATTCTCTTTGACGTGGACCCCCTAGACCTGCATTATATGACTGACAGACAACAACGGTTTGACTGAAAAATGTCAAAATTGAAAATACTGTGGAAACAAAGACAGCTACATCTTGGATGTCCTTGAGGTAAGATAAAATATACCACAAATTAGTTTCAAAGTGAACTATCCCTTTAAGAGCAATCGTGTTCTATTGGAGTTCCACACAGAGTTGTGCAGTAGCAATGTCATTATGAAGGTCCACCTCCTCTCTTTATGCTGAGACGTGCCGCTTCATCACCGCAGACCTTCTCCTCTCCTGCTGTGATCAAACAGGCTGATGGAGATGCTCTTAATCCCAGCATCCGTGAGGGTGAAAGCATCAGTGTAACTCACCCTCGCCCGAGCGCCATCCGTCACAGACACAATGCTCGGCCTCCGGTGATGATGTATGGCGGGAGAGGTCACTGACAGGTCATCACGAGGGGGTCGTTGATCACGTCCAGGCGTTCAGGACACACATGGCAGATGACCCTCAATCACTGGGAATAAAATTGACCATCTAGTCTCGGGAATGTTTCTCTGCTCTTTCGGAGAGAATGACTGAATCTGTTGAGTGTTATTTTCAAACACTTATATTCGCAATGCAAGCTACATTTAGTTGTTTAAGCTGCGGATCAATAGCGGTGTGTCCATCTAGTTGCTAAATTTAAATAATATCTAAATTTAAATATCGCACAAGTTTGTGAATAAAGCACTGTTTCTATCCTGTGTGCCGAAAGAACAGAACCATCCCTTCCTTAACTGGCGCTGAATATTACTAAAGTTGCAGCATTATCAGAAGCCACTGTATTTAATAATGTTCTACACAATAAACGCGTTGTGTCTTCAGAGCGTGCAGACAAAACACAGTTAAATGCGTAATCTTGCATTCAGAGGAGGATGCGGATGTTTGAGAACACAGTCCTGTAACATTTTTTGACACCAGCCGATGGCCCGTGACTTAAAGGTGGCGTAAGCGATATTTGAAAAACGCTGTTCGAAAGTTAGTCGGACTGACACACGAACAAACAACAAAAGTGTAGCCAATTAGCATTACTGTACGTTCACACCACCGCCGACTTGAGCGTCAAAGAAGCTCTGGCCGCCCTGTCAAGGACGCTTGTCAAACAGTACGGGGAAGCTTGCTGACGCTTTGGACGCTCTGACATTGCAGGGAGAATAGAAGTGTCACAACATGAAATGTAATAAACAGAAAAAAACAACTAAGAAACCTTTTATAATGACAGCATTTTTATAACCGTTTTGGTCACATTTGGTCGGAAAAAAATTGTTAGCTATTATTATTATTATTTGTGGTCAAATCGGTGTCACCATGAGCAAATTAATTGCATTCCCGCTTTAAAACAAGCGTTCGTAAATATTTCAAATAAAAGTTGCGCTTATTCCCCTAAAAACGTCATGTCATAAATGATACGAAACCAGTAGGAAACACAGCAGCGGCGATGCTCAGAGCTAATGTTTTGGTAGGAACGAAAGTTTACGTCTCATGTTTCTCCGGAATCAGCCAGCGTGAAGGACGTCTATATTCCGATTGGTTGCTGGCGTTTTGCCGCTGAACCGCGTCACAGCTCATTACCATAAAGTTGAGCTTCTTTCAATTTTCTGATTGATGCTCAAAACGCCCAAAACGCTGACGCCGATGGATTTGACGCTCCTTGCAGCTGAGAGAAGCCAGCTTCCTTTGAAAATTAATGACTTCCGGACGCTTTGGAAGCTCAAGTCGGCGGCGGTGTGAACGTACAGTTAAACGTATGACGGTGGAGGAGAGAGAATGAGCAAGAGGGAGATATGAAGAAAGAGAAGAAATTGAGAGGAGACACAATACAGAAGAGAAAAGCTCAGAAGGGGCCTGTATGACCACGTTAATATTAGGAAAGCTTTCCAGCGCTGGAGAGAGCTAAGCGGGAAACACACGGATGTTGCTTTGATTGGGGTTCACACGTGTGTAACGTACACTGAGTTTAATGTCATTGTCTGGAGCTGCTGAGCTGTTGGCAACTGAACAACCAGCTCTTGTTTGTAATAATATTGTGTACTCTGTGGTAATGTAGTGTGCTTGTCATTCATTCATCATCCGATGACTGACACCGTTTCATAGACAGTGTTAATCATAAGCCCTGTGTGAGACTGTACAACACAGTCTCATGAAGATGTGTATATACCACGAGTGTCATTTCTCGTGGCATTTATACGCCAAAAATGTTTTTTGCGTGTATATGGTACGCACTAAAAAACCCTGGGTTAGGTTTAGGGGGAGGGGGTGGGGAGTTCGATGGCATATTATACGCCAAAAAGTGCGTATCATATGTACACGAAAATCGCGTGCCATATACACTCAAAAACTGTTTTTCACGTATAAATGCCACGAGAAATGACTTTCGTGCCATAGATACTAACTTTCATGAGATCGGGCTGGACTGTACTGGGAGGGAAATTATACTGAGACGTCCCTCAGAACAACCAAAAGCACGTTTCAAATGCAGTGCCACGAGATCGGCCCGCCCCTTCCCATAGAGTCACATGACTTTTGATGCACATCGACGAATTTATTCATAAATGTTTCCATCATAGTTTATGGACATTTTTTCTTATGGGATAAAAGTTTATGCGGCTCAATTGAGTGCACATGTTTTATGTATACATTTTGATGTGCATTTCAATCCAGCGTTTTATATGCAATACCCCAAAATGCACATAAAAATTGGTTTCCCACAGGGATCCTCTTCAAACTGAAGCCGAGTTAAGAAAAGATGATTGCTTACGGACAGCGAGCTGTGAGGAGCCAATTTACACTGGTGACCTTTAGGATTCACAAGAAGATAACAAAGCCATTCCACATGTGAGGACAGTCTCTCGTGAATCTCATCAGCAATTAAGATGAGCTGTAAATCACAACAAATGTTTCCAGGGGACGCTGCTATTTTACTCCGGTGAATGTGTTTTCCACACATGATTGAGAGACAGCAGAATAGCCAGCCCGTTCTCATCCCAAGGCGCTCATATACTGAGGTTTTTGCCTAATGCGTAGACATCCAACACACATGCACCCTTTAGCGTCAACATGAGACAGTATATATGGGCAGAAGGCACCTCCTAGTGGTCTAACCCTAACCCTACCCATAACCGGAGCGTGTTATATTGACGTGAAAGGGTGCCATGTGCGTTGGATGTCTACGCATTGGCAAAAGTGTCAGTATATGACGCCTTGAGATGAGAATGCGTTGAAATAGCAGAATACAGAAACATAGGAACCTGTTCTGTCTCTATGTTTGTCCAATTACAAATAGACAAAAGATCATCATAGTGGATTATAAAAGCCTAATTAACATTCAAGTCCTTGATAGAGCACAGTTACACATTATTGCATCACTAGACAAAAGCACAATATTGACTACTAAGTGAGAAACGTAAAGTCCAGCCATTTGGTTTATTTTTGTCTGCATGTTTAGTCTTTTAAGGGTACCTACCGTTTTATTTCAGAGTCTCAATGTACACATCTACAGAACTCCTCTCCAAAAGCAATACAAGTGCAATTTATAAGTGAATTACTGTCATAAGGAGAACTGTTCTGCAGTCAGTTCCTCACACAGATCACATTAATGGCCATGTTTTGCTCTATTTACAGTTACTCAAAAACAAGACTGCATTTTCGATATGATGTTATTTCATATAAAATGTCATTATACCAAGGCATTGGTTTAGTTCTTGTGGCATTATTGAGATGCTCCAGTAAATCCCACAGGCTCACAATTTTATTTAAAATGTTCAGCATGAGGCAAAACTGATATGAGCAGACCTCATGCCCAAAATATCCCTGCATGTTTCTCACTTTTTCTATTTACTATATAACACTTTTTTCTTCTTTTCAGTTCAGTAAGCATAGATAAGCTTGTCGAAATGCACAGCTTGCTAAATGCCACAAAAAGCAGCCTTAAAAAATATCACCACCACTGTGACCCATTCTCCAATGTGATTTAATAAAACGATGAGCTTAATAGAGGCTCACTAGCGAGGGCTGTGTAATTAACATGGGGATATAGTTTGGAGTTCACAACTGCCGTAGTGCTGTAACCCAAACCCTCGAGTGAATGAAGCGATGGTGTTTATTTCCTACCAGAGGATCTGCCAGATTCAAACTGGAGAAAGCCAAAGAACACAATCGCTGCCAACTGTTAAACATGGTGGGAATCAATGACACTAAGCTGTCATCTTTTGGGACCCATTAAGTTTAACGGTTAATCTGCATGTTGTATAACAGTGAAGGGGAATGTCTGACGACTCTAAGAACATCTGCTGGAGAAGGTGGATTTGCTTATAGAGTTCCTCAGCTGTGGAATCGCCCGTCTGCGCAAATTTATATGAATTAATGCATTCATTTTTAGTCGAATGTATTATGAAGTCGAGCCATGCTGGCAAACCAAAATAGTACTCAAATATAGTTAAGTTGGAACTCAATCATTAAAGAAGCTAAATGTGCCTAAAATGACATTCATTAAGGGATTAGTTCACTTCAGAATTAAAATTTCCTGATAATCTACACTCCCGCACATCATCCGAGATGTTCATGTCTGTCTGTCTTTAGTGGAAATGAAGGTTTGTGAGGAACACACTCCAGGATGTTTCTCCATATAGTGTCTTCAATGGGGTCAACGGGTCAAAGGTCAGATGTGAGTTTCAGCTTCAAAGTCTCGACAAGAAAATATTCCTCACACCATGACACCACCACCAGCCTGAACCGTTGATACAAGGCAGGATGGATCCATGCTTTCATGTTGTAGACGCCAAATTCTGACCCTACCATCCGAATGTCGCAGCAGAAATCGAGACTCATCAGACCAGGCAACGTTTTTCCAATCTTCTATTGTCCAATTTCGATGAGCTTGTGCAAATTGTAGCCTCAGTTTCCTGTTATTAGCTGAAAGGAGTGGCACCCGGTTTGGTCTTCTGCTGCTGTAGCCCATCTGCCTCAAAGTTCAACGCATCTGTGCGTTCAGAGATGCTCTTCTGCCCACCTTGGTTGTAACGGGTGGTTATTTGAGTCACTGTTGCCCTTCTATCAGCTCGAACCAGTCTGGCCATTCTCCTCTGACCTCTGGCATCAACAAGGCATTTCCGCCCACAGAACTGCCGCTCACTGGATGTTTTTTCGTTTTCGGACCATTCTCTGTAAACCCTAGAGATGGTTGTGCGTGAAAATCCTGGTAGATTAGCAGTTTCTGAAATACTCAGACCAGCCCTTCTGGCACCAACAATCATGTCACGTTCAAAGTCACTCAAATCACCTTTCTTCCCATACTGATGCTCTGGTTTGAACTGCAGGAGATTGTCTTGACCCTGTCTACATGCCTAAATGCACTGAGTTGCCGCCATGTGATTGGCAGCTTAGAAATTAAGTGTTAACGAGGAGTTGGACAGGTGTACCTAATAAAGTGGCCGGTGAGTGTATATAAACACGCGTGACTTTTCACCCTGATCTCGTAATGTGTGTTGCATCACAGCTCGAGCAAGACCAGCATTAGTGGTTAAAGTATATAAATGTGTATTTTGTTGTAAATGTCGCTGGTTTGTCTAGATCAGACTCTTATTCCTCGGCTGGATCGTGTCGAGACTTTGAAGCTGAAACTCACATCTGACCTTCGACCCGTTGGACCCCATTGAAGACACTATATGGAGAAACATCCTGGAGTGTGTTCCTCACAAACCTTCATTTCTTCTCCTGAGCATCTTGGATGACGTGGGGGCAAGTAAATTACGATGACATTTTAATTCTGAAGTGAACTCCTCCTTTAAGGGCAGAAAGCCAAGAACACTGACACAGTGCTGTTGAGTGATTTTAGGGATGTCTGTAATTGTCAAAGCAAATTTAGATTTCTTGTTTCCCATCTTTCATTAACCTGATCCACACACTCTTAGGTCTTTCTAAGTATATGTATGGATTACTGCGTGTTCTCTCGTGTCACGGTGTCTTCGTGACCGCAGTCATCAAACGCACCGCTGCAGAAGGTCACCGGTGTCAGGCCTCCGGGCCCATGGGTTCTCAAAGTCATCACATTCAAATCTATTTCCCTGCGTGTCCTGTAATAGAAAAGAGAAAGACAGTCGGAAGAGGGGGATCTAGTGAGTAAACAGCACGAGACTGAGCTGTAATCCGTCCTCTCAGTCTCCATATAAACACGTGATTCAGTGTTTCATCAGACAAACAGTGCATTTGCTCTAGAGCTGTGATGACGATATGGATTAATCGATTTTAATTGATCTTCGTTCTGACAAACTGATTTTCATTCTTAAGTCCTATAATAGACCTTTTAGCCTATGCTGTTTTCTGTTAATGTGTGAACAAAACGTCATTACTTGTAGACATCTGCCATCATTTCATCTTTGTACTTCGGGTAATACTTTATTTTGATCTTTAGACATTGTGTTGACCATAAGTAACGTTGAACCTACAGTAGTGACCAGAAGAGATGAATGGGGGTGATATTTTTTAAAGACCCTACAAGGTCAATTAAACTATTAAAATATGAGGAAATATTCTTTATTTTGTAAATAATTTAAATGAGGTAAGATCATAACATTAAAGTTAGTTATGGTGTTTATCTGACAATTCTTAGGCGTGGCTCCTTTAAGGCTTGTCAGTAAACGCCCACTGTTACAATTGGCTAACATCACTGCACAGGAAACAGTATCGACGCCCACTGCTATTGCACGTTTTCAAAATATCAGTTATTATTATCTGAACACACATCTGTATACTGTATCAGTGTATCAGAGTCATTACAATGCTCATGATAACTTTCATTAAGTCTAAAATAAGTAAACACACTTCACCAGCTAGTTACTCCACGACAGCAATGCCATAAAGATACACAGAGCGACCGCAAAAACGCATTTTCAAAGACAATATTCTAAAGAAGGCTGTGCCGCTTGTTTCTCTGGTGCATATGGTCTAATGTTGTGTTCACACCGGACGCGAATAGTGCGTCAGGCGCGAATGATTTCAATGTTAAGTCAATGCAAAGACACGTTACGCCAAGTAAAAAATTCCTGCGGTGCGAATGAGGCGTAGAGTGCGGCGCTGGTAGACACAAATACACCCCATTCGCGCATCAAGTTCACATGAATGCCACAAAATAAGCATCTGGCGTGTTAACCACGCTATGCAGAAATTATTTAGTTAGTGCTATTTGTGCATTCACGCGTCTGGCGTGAATTCGCGTCAGCCGCCCGAGTTGAAAAATCTGAACTTTGGCGTCAATTCTGTGCCGTGTTAACCAATCAGGAGCCTGCTGCTTGCTCACGTGGTGAAGGATCTGGCTGCTTCAATAAATTATCTATCTATAAATTACAGGAACGTCTGTCTGTCTGTCGTGTGTGTGTGTGTGTGTGTGTGTGTGTGTGTGTGTGTGTGTGTGTGTGTGTGTGTGTGTGTGTGTGTGTGTGTGTGTGTGTGTGTGTGTGTGTGTGTGTGTGTGTGTGTGTGTGTGTGTGTGTGTGTGTGTGTGTGTGTGTGTGTGTGTGTGTGTGTGTGTGTGTGTGTGTGTGTGTGTGTGTCTATTGTGGTCTTGAACCATTAGTCCGATGGATCTCGAACTTGACAAGTGTCTTACTACAGGCACGTTGTTTGGATTAGAAATGCAAAAGATATCGCTAAATGTATCGCTGAAAGAAGCACACATTGGCTTTTGACGCTTTAGCCGCTGGCCACTCCCCCTCTCACACACACACTGAGTGAGCACAGCGCAGGACCAGAGACAGAGGGACGAAGACAGCAGATTTGCTCCCTGAATCGTCGCGCTCTATTCATTTGAGCACTCAAACACACCAAACCAACAATTGCTATAAACACACGGGCATTATTTTGCACGGGCATTTTGCACTAATTTTGTTATATGACTAAAGGCCTGGTCCTAATGTACAACAAAGCAAATATTTATCACTTAAAACTTTATTTCAATATACGAGACATGTTCATTTTGTATTGGATGTTATTTATTTCATATGAAATATTATAATGTAAAGACAACCAACATACATGTGCATAAGTTCGTGTCTTGGACGTAAGAGAGAGAAAAAATGACAGGTTAATATCTTTTGGAGGCTGGCTCTATTTCTCATCAAAACAAAAATAAATGACAGATTAGATAGATGAGGGCGAGAGTGATCCTCACTCCGATGCGGGACAACAGGTCATCAAACTGGACGCGGGACAGGCGGAAGTATCGCTGACAGCGGCCGTCATCCAGCGCAGCTCCTGGAGCCAAATGCTGAAACTCGCCAAACGATTCGCCTCCGAAGGGTCCGGTGGACACAAATACGCGACGATGATCCCCACGCCACTGTTCTAGCTCTCCAGAGCAAATACAGAGCGGTGACTCTCTCGATGAATGCTCGATCAACATAAAAAAGATGGCCGCCAATGGGTTTCCGATTTTGGCGTGCGTAAATTTCGCTTCAAACTTTCGTTTTACACGCATCAATTTCGCCTCTGACGTGCGAATGCATTCAAAGTGTTCAAGCGTATTAATAGTTGCGGTAGGCGGCGGAATTGATGCGCCATTCGCGTCTGGTGTGAACGCACAAGTAGGGTCAGAAGATCAAGGAAAATGAGATCTCTCTGTGTCACGACCCCTTTAAATGTTTGTCTCAGTGCTCAGGTGAACGACACACTTTCATTAACCCTAAACACAATCACACAGACACAGAGGTCATGCTTCAAGCTTCTGTGTGTGTGTGTGTTTGATAGTCTGTGCTTTCAATCTGATCTGTTCCAGATTTCATCATTCAGACTGTTTGAAGAAGTCTTTCTCTCAGTTACATATTTAAACAGGGCTTGTTAATATTCACGGCCCTGAGAGAACATGTTTAACACAGGCTGTTATAGAGGAGCTGTACGTGTGGTCCTCCTTATCCTCACCACAGTCAAAAACCAGTCCAGCCACACAATCAGACACCTCAGAAATGATGTCAGTGTCTTTTGAATTGATGTCTCTTTCTATAGTTCTCTTGTATTTTATTGCCGTCATTGTCATGGTATACAAACATTTTTAAATGTGCTCTATGTATAGAGTAAACAGGTGAGTGAATTATGACATTTTGTGCATGAATCTACCAGTCTCCATTTCTAAAAGTGCACACACACACACTGGAAGAATGTTAGTTCTTCAGTATGCACTTTTATTCTAGAGTTTGTAGATGTTTCACATTATTGATTGTGAGTTTAGACGTTGATCAACCTCAGAACTTGGACACACACGAGCCTCAGGAGAGCTCCAGGAGTGAGTGGACCCTGACACCTGGTGTTTCTCTGTGGAACTACGCTTTGGGGAACTTTGTGATTTTCTGCTGAGCTTCAGTTGTTCTTTCTAATCATTTTCTCTGTGTCATCCCTGCATTTAAACTCTGTGTGAATCGACTAATCGAGGTCTATGGTTTACCGGATGCTGAAGCTGACAAATGGATTCAGCAGGAGAGTTTCTTCAGGACCAGAAGTCCAGAACGCTGGTTTACGAGTAAAACTGGGATCTGTTAATTACTATTATTAATAATTCTGGGAGGAATGTCAACTTTGCGAAATGCATTACCAATAATGATGGAACAATAACACTTTTAGAAGCAATCTAATCAAACACATAATTCTGCTGCAAAACAGAAACTGCACTTTTCTACCAAGAAACGTAAACGCCACGTTTCTGAGAACACGCTGATCCTCAGAAGAGTTAGGGTTTTCTTTCATTTCTCTTGAGGTTTCTTACTTCGTTACACCTGCAGTTACACACGTATGCGTTAATTAATCAATAAACAACTATTTCTATCCAGTTATTTCAGGTACATGTGTTGAGTATATTTGCACTCGTAGATGTAACTATTAGAGTCATAAAGTGTGTAGCTGTTGGTTTAGGTGGCATTTTGTGGCTTATAACAACAGGATGTGTGGTTTTCTAAAGTAGCCTACAGTGCAAGCTTTTCTCCACTTTCTGATTAAGCTTTTTGTAATGAGATGCTGCTTCTTTGTATTTTTTTGTGAAACTTACTTGCAACTTGAAAGTGAGATTTTGTCTTCATCACATCAAATGTTTTCAGTTTATATTTTTATCCAGCATGTCTTGTAATCTGCTTTGGACTGCTTGAGGGAGAACATGGCAGTTGTACAGTCATAGACGTAATAGACGTAATGTGGTTTCAGACATTTTTTGTTGAACTCCTCAACCTTGTTTACTGAGAACTGAATTATATGAGCACATCCGGTCTGTTTCCTGTTGAGACGTGCACAGACACCTTTAAATGTTGACAGAGCCACAAAAGAGGTAAGTCTACCGTCATTACATTTAAAAATTAAAAATAAATCAAATTCAATGGAATATTTGAAGATGATTGATGATGACCAAACTACACATATGAGAGCAAACATCAAGAAAAAGACAAGCTGATATTTGATATCTGAACCTATGATGATGTCTTCAGTACCAAAATTGATATTTTTTCCTATACCTCATCACCAGTGGCGTTTTCTTCCTTCTTGACAGTCACCTCTGGCTGATATTTAGCTCTATTGATTTATTGTTCCCTATTCACTGGGGCCCATTGTACCACTGAAACATACATTTTCTGCTTTGAAACAATATGTAGGTTTTGAAATAAACATGTCTTCACTGAAAAGTCAGGGGATGTGCAAATGCCAGATCTCAATGACACGTCAGTTTGCCAGTTGTTTGGTGTAGCTACATTAGTTATCTTTATTGAAAACAACTCTAAAACACATTTCCATTATGCATTAGAGTTGATGTAGCCTACTAATAATACACAACGTGCTTTTCAAAATTTCAGTTTGAACTCCTTGCATTTGGCATTGCTAAAAGATTGTTGTATGTTACAGGTACGTGAAATAAGTTTGTTCTGTTATTTTCAGTGAATTAATGCTATTTTGGTATTGCAAAACAGGTCGTTATAGACACCATTTTTGTTTTTGGGAGATTTCTGTGATAGTCATGTCTAATGATCCTAAAGGTTTTATACTCTCAAAGAACTTAAATTTCTGTTTGTGCGACAAAGTTGAGATCTGTTTAACTTTATGCAAATGCAGAGCGACTTTCGGGAGCGACAACCAATAGGAGTGAAGTCAGTGGAGCGCGTCACTCTTCAGTGCTGAGTCTGACCGAGGCAAGTTGAACAAGAAGCTCATTTTAGCCGTCAGAAACTGTCCTATAACTTATGATATATCTCTGTGTACATACAGTGGTGTTCACCGTACTGACTCCGTGATTGAATGGTTTTGGGAACATAGATTTGGCCGTTTGGCTATTTGGCCGTTTGCCGCAGTTAAATAGCCGCGATGGCAAAGAGCTCTCACTGTTTCTCGTTCATCTTTAATATTTTGCATTTTATGTTCTGATTCCATTTATGTTTAGACTTTTCCTTACAAAATATTTGTTTGTAGCGGAAATGAAACGTATTTGTTGTCTAACATTGAGAAACATCCGTTTAATGTCACTCACAAACATTACTAGGCAACCAGTAGTGGAAATGCCCTCCAGCGGCAGCCACAGTGCGACCTGCAGCGACAAAGTAGTTTGAGTGTAGTGTGAACGCAGCTTTAGGCTCCGTCCCACACCACTGCGTTTTCGTTTAAAGACGGAGACCTTTTGCTACGTTTGCACCTCCCGTCCAGACTAAAGGCCACTGCACACTGAGTCCGAAATTCGGGTCCGAAATTTTCACATGTTAAAAAAAATGTCAATCACGCTTGCACACCGCCTCCAAAACTTTCGTCCGTCATAAAATTAATCAGATTGGGTTCGATTTTCTGCATTTTTCACATCCACAGCCAGCATTTTGAGAGGTTTTTTTGACAATTCGGGGCCGGGGGAGCTCCGTTCCGCACATCATTCCACATGCGCAGTCCTTTCAGTTTCAGTTTATCAAGTGTATATATGTTCTCTCGATTGGATTAGAAAGGGAAGGCACTTTTAAAAACGAGTCGTTTGTTGAGGCTGGTGTCAATAAAAGCTTTTATTGGACTAACAAGGACGTTTTCAGTTCTAAAACTTACAGGATATTCTTATAATATGATGACCTCTTAGATATCAAAAGCTCAAGGAAAATTTTATTTCTCAGTTCATCACCCCTTTAATATGTGGCTCCAGAATTGCTAGCAAAGCATCAGAAGTGTTCCACTGACATTCTGAAGTAAATGTTTAATCGCTCGGGATAAATTCGCGACTCCTTGATAAGGAGGTGGTTCTCTGCTTCCTCGGCGCAATTTCAAGAATGGATGGACATAATATTTTCTCTTTCTTCTCTTTTCAATAACAACAAAATCATCCTCACTGCTTGACGAATCCATTTTTTTCCGCAAAGGTTTAATAAATACGCATCGGACTCAGTGTGCAAGGTTTCTGTCTCCTGCTGTTAGCATCCCATTGACTCCCATTCATTTAGGCGTCACTTTGACAGCAAATAACTTTACATCTGAGGCGTCCAAAGACTCCATTTATCCATGATTTATTTCTAAAGAAACACGACAATGTATAAAAGGCTCCATTACTTTGTATGTTACGTTATGGCCCCGTAGAAGCCGTTCTTGTAAAAATAGGCTAAAAATTGCGTCATAACCATTCTGACTGTCCGTCGCGCAGTGGAGAAGTTACCGTATACACAGGAGGAGAAGCTCGCACAGCCTTGCAGGCAATCTTTTACTGTCTTAAAGTAAGCCCATGGCATAGATAGAAGCAACATGACAAAATAATTAATCAGAATACTTACAAAAAGTTGCTCCAGGTCGCGCTTCGCCGTCTCTGTGCACGATTAAAATTTGTGTAGGCACAGCTACTAGACGATTTACAACTGTCAGTCAGTTTGCTCACGTGACATCTACGTCGTTGAGCCTGCGCAGAACGCTCGGCTATCAGGAAGTGAGTGCCCATGTTGAGCTTCAGCTCTCTCCGTAGAAGTCAACGGGGTCGCTGTGTCCATTTCTTTTACTGTCTATGCCCCTTACCCGTATGTATTTTCAATGGCATATTATACACTCACGAGAATACTTCATTACTTGAACGAAGTAAATATACATTAATGAGCACATATATTTTGAAAGAACTAAGTGTTTTTAGCTAAGAATTAACTAAAAGAGTTACACAGTGTAGCTTTAAGGGATGGCATTGCTTGAAGAAGTTCATTGCACGAAAATTGTATGATTAATTACTCATTCTCATTCAATTTATCTTCTTCATTTTAAAGGAAATCTGAATACTTTAAAGACCTTGTGAACGGACTACAACATTTCCACAGACCATAAGGGAAAGCAGCAGCTAAGTGCATCATCAAACTTCCCTCACAAGATGCCTCAACAAGATTTTCTGATAGCCACGCATAAATACCTGTCCAAAACTGCTGTTTTCAGCTCTTTTCCATTGAGCCTTTTGTTAATTGGACTGGAGAAGCTGATTAAAATAGAATTTGTATGTCCATGTGGTCAGAGTACACTGCTAACAGTCATCCTCTTCATTGGACCTTCTCTTTGTACCTTTGCCGTAATGTACATCCTATTAAGACCTTTTAAACATGGATGCAGTCGTTGTTGTGCTGCTGATGATGATGATGATGATGATGATGATGATACTCTGGCAGAACTGTCCTAAAGCTTTTGCATCTTGTCTGATTCCACCTGTAATTTGGGCCATCATCTTGTTACTTAATGGTGATTATGTTGCATGTGTCATGACAGACTGGAAGGGGGTTTATGTGTTTGATAAGGAGCTCAACAGGTCTTGGTGTAAACCCACTGAAGGGATGAGAAATGAGAAGGAGCTATCGAGAGTTGACTCGCAAATATATTCTACAATCTCAGGTAGTAAGCTATACCACAAGACAAGAGCTTGTCCTGTATCATTATATGAAAATTAAATGTATTATTTATACCTCTAAATAAGTCGGTATATAAAGTAAAGTAGTCTATTTCCCCTCTCTCGATGCTCTGTCTAAGCAATGAAAGTATTCATATTATAGAAATAGCCTATTCCATACACTTTTTTCCTCTTTATTTAAATTCACAACAAATCCTAATCATCAACACAATACGTACCAAATATAGCCTATAACATACATTGAGAATGAGGAGGTGACGTCACGCGTTTAACTCCGCGGTGCATTGTGGGAAGGATCCGCCATTTTGGGGGACACGCTATCCGTTGTCATGGTTACTTCGACCGTGAGACTGAGAGAAATAGCGTCAGAGAAGGAGTGCAGCTTGATATTTATTTGTATTTTTGCGATAAGGCACACTTTCTTGGGAATAAATGAAGCAAAAGGAAAGGGTCTCTATCGGGAGAGACTACATAACAACACTAAGCAGCGTTATTTAGAGAAACTACTTGACATCAACATACGACCTGCTACAGAATGGACGAAAGACCCGAAGCACTAAGTTACCACCTTTCACACACCCTGAAATAATCAAGCACCTGGTTTATGGTAAGTGCTTAACGTTACTGCTACACAATGCAAGAGTTCAGAAGATTTAAGTCATTAAGTTTAGAAGCTTATGAACAATTCTGCTGTGGCTGGAAGCAAGATAAACCCCCAAACCTGTAACGTTAAACTGCGAGAATTCAGTCAAACTCGATATTTCAGGCTTCATTCATATATGGAAATAAATCAGATACGTGCATTTGCACCTGCCATGCAACGTCAAGCGGACAGATAGGACATTCCCCTGTCAATGCGAATCCTACGTCATTAAAAAGGTGTCTTTTTAAAACATTTCGCGGTACAGATAGGCTATATCTATAACAAATTAAACAACTCTAGTTGAATAACAGAGTATTCATTTCGTTTGTTTGTGTTAAATAAAAGGCGAACTGTGCTGAAATGTATTGCTTTTAAAATCATGCTTTGCTCACTGGTGCTGCTGTCAGTTTATCCACAAGCAGTTTCTCTAAATTAAGCTGGCTAGCATTGTTATAAACGCCGATTGAAGCCACTTTCATTTCTCTTCCTTCTCCATATCTTCCAAAGACACTGCCGTGTATCGCTAAAATGTAAACAAATACTGCGCTGTGCTGTCTCTCTCTCGCTATTTCTGCCATATTTAGTCGCGCCTCTGTGAAGTTCTGAAGGCGTTGCCCCTGGCAACCAATAGCGTGTCCTCCCAAAATGGTGGACGGCCTCAATTCGTCACGTGACAGCAAGCTACCGTGACGCATGTCCTCATTCTCAATACTGTAACGCAACAGTAAGATGTTGCCCAGAGATTTAAAAACAATAGGTGTCTGAGGAAAAGATGCACGAGAGACGAGAGATGGCGTATTTTACATGGGGATCGAGTGAGAAAAGTATACAAACAAACATCCAACTCTGGTCACAATATCAAAGGAAATAAAAGGAAGTACAAAAGTCAGTAGAGTGGTTATTATATCTCTTCTCTGGACCAGTCAAATCTATAACGGACACTCTCTGTTTCGTACACTTCTCATTTTACCTCAGATTACCATAAATGCACAAAGTGACCGTTACAATACATTGATGTTTTATTTATTTATTAATTATTTTTTTGTCTTTCAGGTTTCAGGTTATGTCACGATCTTTGTCTTCAGTGCTTTGACAATCATCTTACTGGGTATTTATAACAGCTACATACGCAGAAAATGTGGTTCATCGGAGGGACAAGATAGGAGAGATGGTCCAGAGGCTCTGTCTCTTAAAGGTGACCAATAATGTGAAATTGAATTTATGTTGGCATAGTTAAATAACACGAGTTCAGTACATGGACATGACATACAGTGAGTCTCAAACACCATTGTTTTCTCCTTCTTGCTTAAAATCTCGTTTTTGAAAAACACCCCTGAAAAACAGGCTTTTTTTATTGCATAAAAGGTAACATACAGAAAATAACAGAAGATATACAATCAAAACAAAACTAAATACATAAATAAGAAAACATAGCTCACAATCAATTATAACAAATAAAAATATTACAAAACACCAGGGGTATTGAAGAGTGTATCATAGCATTTTAAATATTTCACAGATTTTTCGTTTTTTAACAATCTTATTGAAGAGATATAGGAATCAAAGTCACAACAAAATAAATTTAACATAGGAGATGAGTTAAGGAATTTTTGTTTATGTATGTGAAATTTTGCTAATAAAATCAAAAGGTTAACAATACATTCCAGATCCTTATTTATTGCTTTTATTTTCATAATACAAGCTAACATCCTTTAAAGAAAAGCAATAATTGGTATTCAACAACTTAAATATAAATTCTGCTAAATCAGTCCAAAACTGGTTCACGACTTTACAGTCAAAAAAATAAGTGAGTCAGTGTCTCTTTCTCATTATTACAAAAACAGCACCCCTGAAAAACAGGCATATCTCCACATAATACCGACTACGTTACGCAACAGTCGGGATCATTAATATGTACGACCCCTGAACTTTTGCATATGCCAGCCCATGTTCAGTGAGTGACAGACGAGACAGAGCTGCGCCTGCGCAGTCGAAGCATGGCAGTTGATCAGTGTTCGGATGTACACATGAACACAAACGTATTTTTTAGTTCCTTCATCCGAGCCTCTGAAGAAACAATGGATTACTTTTATTTTCTCTGGATATTTCCAAACATTTGACCGACGACTGTTTCCTCAACTTGGGCCAAGAGCTGGCCTCGGATCGAGCTGATGTGTTGTTCAAGTTCAGACAGGTAATCTTTCACTTTAAAATCATTCAGTACTGTTTATGCATCAGTGCATCAGGGACTTCACATCGTTTCTTTTAGTAGGATGAAAAGATAATCATAATTGTGAATAAATTATATTCAGAAAGCGATCAATATCTTTCCACACTGCACGAGTTTATCTGGACACTTGCCAAACTTGTTATGAATTTGATGACGCACGTTACTCTGCACAACGAAGCTCTAACTGTATTTAAATGATCGTGTTTGCATTGGTGAAAGCAGAGAAGGAAGAAAATGCGTTGCAATGATAATATCTTCATCCTCGCGATCGACAGTACAACTGTAACTATATTATTGTCCACACCAGCAGATGATGGGGTTGTGTTTATTGTAAGCGTATGTTGCATGCACTGATCTATATAATAACTGGATAGCTCATGTCGTTCTACATATCCATATTAAAGGCTAGATGTCTTACGGCGGAGTCTCTATCGTCATCACCGGCGGCCATCTTGTCACAGGCAAGCTTTCTGGCGTGCTCTCTGGTTCCTGACGTAAGATGAGAGATCAGCGCGAACACAAATACTCTTATCTCGTTGAAATCTTGACGGATTTACAAACGGTTTGGTTTCAAACGTTATTAACCTGGCTATAATTCTGAATGATTATTTGTTTATACACGTATTATTCATAAGTGTGCAGTGTCTGATGTTTACAACAAACCAACCCATTTGAAAATCAGTAGAAAATATAAGTTATGGTAATTTAAAAAAGTACATGAACCATTAAAACGAGTGAGCGAGCTGCCTGTGACAAGATGGCCGCCATGTGCGGACATCGACCTCCATTGGCCAGCAGCGCAGATGAGACATCTAGACTTTTTTATGGACATAGAGCCAGACCGATATATCGGCCGGCCGATATTATCGGCCGATATTAGGCATTTTCCAAAATATCGGTATCGGCAGTTATAATGGCCGATAAATGAATATTTCAAAAATACAATTAAAACGGATGAAATACGCTTCAATCATCTCTCTTTGGCCTGTTATATTGAAAATTTATGTTTTACAATTTGTAGTATGACGTAATCTATTGCTAAATTATGGCTCATCATAGACTAGCTAACCACAAAGCTAGCTAATACCACTATCATCAGTGGAAGACCACTAACGTTAACATTAATGAGCTTGGAAACCCCATTGAACTTTTTCTGCCTAAATAAATAATCCCTTTTAAAATCATATTATTTTAGTTAAAACTCATAAATGACTACAAATAACTATGTTAGGGAAATCTGTTGATGTTTTGTTGTGCGTTTCTGAAAAAAAAAAAAAAAAAAATATCGGCCGATATATCGGCATATCGGATTTTAAAACCACAAAATATTTGTATCGGTCTTCAAAATCCTTTATCGGTCGGGCTCTAACATCTATGTTCTAAACTGCCACCAGGCAGTGAAGCCACCGGAAGTGTTCGAGCGCGATCTTACGATTCCCTACCAGCAGAGGGCTCTAACGGCTGTTATACAGAGATAGTAGCTGCGACTGCACTTTTAAGATGACCTGCTGTGCATCAACAAGCGTAAAACGAAGTTCACAAAAGGATCTTGACTTTAAGCCCATATATAGGAATTTATATGCACAATTGTCACTATTTCCGTGTTAAACGTATAGCCTACCTATGCATTCTTTCACAGATGTATTCAAATTTAAACCCAGTAAACGTATTATTCAATGCATTACTTATTATAAATTTAATTAAATGCATTTATTTACAATATTTTCATGTCAATCCATGTTCAGTTTGACCACGAACCATGCGCTGTCACTTTAATTCAGCGCCTGTGGCACAAACGACCTCTGCATGCGCCGCACTTCCGTGTGCAGTGAAAGCTAAAACCTTTTGACATGGGTATGGTAAAAAATATGCACTGCAAACGGAATAGGCCTATGTGTAAACCCCTTATTTACACTGCACACATCTGCGGCGCATTACGGCTTCCGACAATGTTTTATTCCTACCTTCACAAGGTGTCGACTCACTCCAGGAGCATTTCCACGAGAGCTCAATTTTAAAGGGCAATTCCACCTCTGGAAAGATGAATGTGTATTTAAAATGGGTCATTTATGTAGAAGAAATGTGAAATTTTTTTTTAATTTGGAGCTTTCTAGACTGAGAAAAGACAGAAAATGTATTTTTGGCTTATGTGAATGAAAAACATCAACTCCCAGAATTCATTTGCTTCGCTGCCCTAGGAGGCCACGCCTACCGCTGAACCTCGCAGTATGTAAACAACAGTCTACTAGTGATTCTCCGTGATGAGATCTGTCCGAAAATGTGTTTCGAGATCGCCCAAAATGTCTGCGATTCGGCTTTTGCGTTCTACAGTCGTCATCTCATCATGTTTACTGTGGCAAGCGGAACGAGTGCGAGCTGTGTGCAGACGGCGCGAGACGAGCCAGGTTTACTGTGTTGACCGGGATGAGTGCCGGCTGTGTGTATGACGGCGCGAGGCCGGTGGCGTGATTACCGATGAGCGGCACCTAAGACGTAAGTTACCGGTCTCGTATCTCTCACGAGAGGAGCAGGAATTTTCTTAGCAATGTTAAAACGCACTGAACCGATCACTTGTTTGGCGTTCATGTAAACTAGGGGTGTAACGATACACAAAACTGACGGTTCGGTTTTCCCACGGTTTTGACGTCTCGGTTCGGTTCGATTCGGTTCGGTTTTAGAAAGCTAAAATGGCTTTTTTTTAAACAGTGGTTTAATGAAGAAAAAAAGGACTTTGTCTTTAAATTAATTCAGTTACAATTAAACATTTCACAAGGATTAAAAAAAAATCTGCTAATGCTGTGAACTATATTGAAGGCTGCACATTACTATAACATTAAATGTTGTAGCCTAGACTTTTAACCTAAATTCAGATGCCATTTATGTTTTAGATATAATAATCAACACACAACACATTGTATGAAAACATGTAAACTGAACATAAGGCCGTTTTTAAATTAACTTGTGTTTTTACTCTAATAATTTACAGTTGTTATTTTCATGAAAGATATTTTAAACATACATTAAATAATCAAGATATCATTAACAGGTTAAGTAAAATATAATATACAGGCTAACATAGTGCATTTATTTAGTGCAAAGGTTCATTTATAGGAAGTTGTGGACACTGAATCACTTGCCTGCTGAGGTAAATATAATGCTAGTGATAAGCTAAAGCTTTGCTGTTTTATTGACGTCTTTCCGCTGCTGAAACACTGATTGAGCGATTACACGAGTTATGATGCCTTTCAGTAAGTATACTGTATCTTTCAACATACCTTCAGGTGTCTTTTCTGTAACTGAGGAAGAGATGATCGCGTTTACTCGCGCGCCGCGCTGCCGCTTGAAATGAGGAGCCTAGTTATAGTAAGCCCACAGCGATCTGTCACGTCACATCAAAGAGCGCCAAAACGCCATTTATTGTTTGAATTTCGTGATCAAATAGACAGAATCTGAAAGATTACACCTTACTTATTATCGAAAGTAACAAAACACGGAGCTTGTTATTTGGTGTTAATGGTGGTTAGGCTACAAAACTGAATTCATTGTGTACTGTATACATAAGACATGAGGTCCATTGAGCCGGGCTGGGCGGGGCCGGGGTAGCAGGGGGCGGGGCGGGGCGTGTTCGGTTCGCAATGACAGTATCGCGATTCGAATCGTGAGTTCAGTATCGCGGTTTTTCGGTTCGGTTCGAAAATCGTTACACCCCTAATGTAAACACAACAGTCAGATTCACCAATCCTAAGGAATTGAGTTAGATTGAAACAAAAGCTGTAACTTACATGTAAACAATGAATGGCGACTTCAGAAATTAAAAGCTGAATCCCGGACATCGACGGCCGGACATGTCCAGGAAAAAGAGGACGGTAACCCCTACTACTCAGCTTTCTCCACAGAACAAGAGCCTGCTAGCTTAGCGTCCAAAAAAGATGTGTAATGTTAATCCCAATCCTCCATAACGCATCCGTCAGCGTATTCAGTAGTTTCGTCCACATTTTCAAAACGTTTCTGCCAGTGAAATCAAACGCATTGGCACTGATCTGTGATAGGTCTGTTAGCGCAATAGGTCCAACCCCCTATTGGCGGGTTTGAAAGGGTGGGGACTCGGGCTTGTAGTTTTTTACTGAAATCGCCCTCTCTTACACTTCCGCCAACAATGACGTAAAATGACGATTTTTGCGTCATTGTTGGAGGAAGTGAAAAAGGTAAATAGCAGATTTCTCTCGTCTCAGGGGAAAATGATAAAGTGTTGCATGACCATTCAATAGTATAACTGGGTTTCTAACAATGGAAAGCTTAATGCAAATGGGTGGAGTTGCCCTTTAAGTCCACAATTCACATATACCTAATTTTTAATTAGCAGGAATCATTTCCGACTTTAAACAAATAGCCGTTTGCTATTTGTTTAATGGTGGCTTCACTGTTTATGACGTCATATGAATGTTTATGATGTCATAAACAGTGAAGCCACCGCACCGCCAAATTGTCAAAAATAAGGTGAATATAGATCAGTGGTTGCATGCCGCTTTAAATGCTCAAGCTCTTTAAAGCAGGATTGATTCTGATTGGCTGTCGATGTTTAACATTCATCAGCTGGAAAAATTGTTCTGAAAGTGATTCCAGCAATATTGTTTCTCTGTGCCGTTATTATTATTACAGCTGGTGTGGACTGTACTTTTCTTTTATATTTAGAACAACTGTATATCTTTATTGTTATCATTATAGTTATTGAGCTTGGTGTGAATGGACCTTAAATGGGTTCGGGGTTTTATGGTCTGTTGTTCTTCAGCATCACATATTTTGGTCGTTTGAATCATCATAGAGTTTACTGTAATAGCAAATGTATGTGTAAAACATCATGTCTTTTTCTGTTTTTCTGCTTTTTCTTTTTAATGGAATGCATGCAAATCTCTGTCTGTATAGCAGAGAAATTATAGTTCATATAAATCATCAGGACAAATAATCATGTATTTTTGATGTTACTTTGATATTTTACTTTACAAACATGTTACTCATATGCTTGCTGGTAATAATAAGTGTGTACGCTGTTTTCTGAAGATCTCCGAACTAAAGGATATTGGACTTTAACATTTCCGTGTTTTTGTTTAACACACACACTCTCTCTCTCTCTCTCTCTCTCTCTCTCTCTCTCTCTCTCTCTCTCTCTCTCTCTCTCTCTCTCTCTCTCTCTCACACACACACACACCACAGTCAGTGTGTTAATCTCAACAAAACCTGATCCTGGTCACACTTCACCCAAAAATATCTCATCTCTAAGGGTCTAGAGCCTTCATTTTTGCACTCAGGTCTTAGTCCCATGGCCCTCAATCAGAATCCAGAGTTTCAAGAAACTTTTTTTTCGCAGAAAAAAAAAAACGACAGTGGTACCCCTTATGTTTTTTTTTGTGTGCGAAAAAAAGTTTCTCCAATCTTCTTGAAACTCTGGATTCTGATAGAGGGCCATGAGACCTAGTCCTGAGTGCAAAAATGAAGGCTCTGAGACCTTCCAGAGCTGAGATATTTATAATGGCTCAATATCTCAGTATGTCATAAATATCTCATATATCTCAGCTCTGGAAGGGTCTAGAGCCTTCATTTTTGCACTCAGGTCTTAGTCCCACGGCCCTCAATCAGAATCCAGAGTTTCAAGAAACTTTTTTTTCACACACAAAAAAAAAAAACGACAGTGGTACCCCTTATGGTTTTTTTTTTTTTGTTCGAAAAAAAATTCTCCAATTGTTCTTGAAACTCTGGATTCTGATAGAGGGCCATGGGACTTAGACCTGAGTGCAAAATGGAGGCTCTAGACCCTCCCAGAGCTGAGATATTGAGATATTTATAATGGCTCAATATCTCAGTATGTCATAAATATCTCATAAATATCTCAATATCTCAGCTCTGAAAGGGTCTAGAGCCTTCATTTTTGCACTCAGGTCTTAGTCCCATGGCCCTCAATCAGAATCCAGAGTTTCAAGAAACTTTTTTTTCGCACAAAAAAAACGACAGTGGTGCCCCTTATGTTTTTTTTTTTTGTGTGCGAAAAAAAAAGTTTCTCCAATCTCTTGAAACTCTGGATTCTGATAGAGGGCCATGGGACTTAGACCTGAGTGCAAAAATGGAGGCTCTAGACCCTTCCAGAGCTGAGATATTGAGATATTTATAATGGCTCAATATCTCAGTATGTCATAAATATCTCATAAATATCTCAATATCTCAGCTCTGAAAGGGTCTAGAGCCTTCATTTTTGCACTCAGGTCTTAGTCCCATGGCCCTCAATCAGAATCAAGAGTTTCAAGAAACTGTTTTTCGCACAAAAAAAAAACAAAAAAAAAACGACAGTGGTACCCCTTATGTTTTTTTTTTTTTGTGCGAAAAAAAGTTTCTCCAATCTTCTTGAAACTCTGGATTCTGATAGAGGGCCATGGGACTTATACCTGAGTGCAAAAATGGAGGCTCTAGACCCTCCCAGAGCTGAGATATTGAGATATTTATAATGGCTCAATATCTCAGTATGTCATAAATATCTCATAAATATCTCAATATCTCAGCTCTGGAAGGGTCTAGAGCCTTCATTTTTGCACTCAGGTCTTAGTCCCATGGCCCTCAATCAGAATCCAGAGTTTCAAGAAACTTTTTTTTTCGCACAAAAAAAACGACAGTGGTGCCCCTTATGTTTTTTTTTTTTTGTGTGCGAAAAAAAAGTTTCTCCAATCTTCTTGAAACTCTGGATTCTGATAGAGGGCCATGAGACTTAGACCTGAGTGCAAAAATGGAGGCTCTAGACCCTCCCAGAGCTGAGATATTGAGATATTTATGATGGCTCAATATCTCAGTATGTCATAAATATCTCATAAATATCTCAATATCTCAGCTCTGGAAGGGTCTAGAGCCTTCATTTTTGCACTCAGGTCTTAGTCCCATGGCCCTCAATCAGAATCCAGAGTTTCAAGAAACTTTTTTTCGCACCAAAAAAAAAAAAAAAAAAACGAAAGTGGTACCCCTTATGTTTTTTTTTTTTGTGTGCGAAAAAAAAAGTTTCTCCAATCTTCTTGAAACTCTGGATTCTGATAGAGGGCCATGGGACTTAGACCTGAGTGCAAAAATGGAGGCTCTAGACCCTCCCAGAGCTGAGATATTGAGATATTTATAATGGCTCAATATCTCAGTATGTCATAAATATCTCATAAATATCTCAATATCTCAGCTCTGAAAGGGTCTAGAGCCTTCATTTTTGCACTCAGGTCTTAGTCCCATGGCCCTCAATCAGAATCCAGAGTTTCAAGAAACTTTTTTTTAGCACAAAAAAAAACGACAGTGGTACCCCTTATGTTTTTGTTTTTTTTTGTGCGAAAAAAAAAGTTTCTCTAATCTTCTTGAAACTCTGGATTTTGATAGAGGGCCATGGGACTTATACCTGAGTGCAAAAATGAGGCTCTAGACCCTCCCAAAGCTGAGAATATTGAGATATTTCTGAGATATCTTATGACATACTGAGATATTGAGCCATTATAAATATCTCAATATCTCAGCTCTGGAAGGGTCTAGAGCCTTCATTTTTGCACGCAGGTCTAAGTCCCATGGCCCTCAATCAGAATCAAGAGTTTCAAGAAACTGTTTTTTCGCACAAAAAAACAAAAAAAACAAAAAAAACGACAGTGGTACCCCTTATGTTTTTTTTTTTTGTGCGAAAAAAAGTTTCTCCAATCTTCTTGAAACTCTGGATTCTGATAGAGGGCCATGGGACTTATACCTGAGTGCAAAAATGGAGGCTCTAGACCCTCCCAGAGCTGAGATATTGAGATATTTATAATGGCTCAATGTCTCAGTATGTCATAAATATCTCATAAATATCTCAATATCTCAGCTCTGGAAGGGTCTAGAGCCTTCATTTTTGCACTCAGGTCTTAGTCCCATGGCCCTCAATCAGAATCAAGAGTTTCAAGAAACTTTTTTTCGCACCAAAAAAAAAAAAAAAAAAACGACAGTGGTACCCCTTATGTTTTTTTTTTGTGGAAAAAAAGTTTCTCCAATCTTCTTGAAATTCTGGATTCTGATAGAGGGCCATGGGACTTAGTCCTGAGTGCAAAATGGAGGCTCTAGACCCTCCCAGAGCTGAGATATTGAGATATTTATAATGGCTCAATGTCTCAGTATGTCATAAATATCTCAATATCTCAGCTCTGGAAGGGTCTAGAGCCTTCATTTTTGCACTCAGGTCTTAGTCCCATGGCCCTCAATCAGAATCCAGAGTTTCAAGAAACTTTTTTTTTGCACAAAAAAAAAACGACAGTTGTACCCCTTATGTTTTTGTTTTTGTGCGAAAAAAAGTTTCTCCAATCTTCTTGAAACTCTGGATTCTGATAGAGGGCCATGGGACTTATACCTGAGTGCAAAAATGGAGGCTCTAGACCCTCCCAGAGCTAAGATATTTAGATATAATTGTAATGGCTCAATATCTCAGTATGTCATAAATATCTCAATATCTCAGCTCTGGAAGGGTCTAGAGCCTTCATTTTTGCACTCAGGTCTTAGTCCCATGGCCCTCAATCAGAATCCAGAGTTTCAAGAAACTTTTTTTCGCACAAAAAAAAAAAAAAAAAAAACGACAGTTGTACCCCCTATGTTTTTTTTTTGTGTGAAAAAAAGTTTCTCCAATCTTCTTGAAACTCTGGATTCTGATAGAGGGCCATGGGACTTATACCTGAGTGCAAAAATGGAGGCTCTAGACCCTCCCAGAGCTGAGATATTGAGATATTTATAATGGCTCAATGTCTCAGTATGTCATAAATATCTCATAAATATCTCAATATCTCAGCTCTGGAAGGGTCTAGAGCCTTCATTTTTGCACTCAGGTCTTAGTCCCATGGCCCTCAATCAGAATCAAGAGTTTCAAGAAACTTTTTTTTCGCACCAAAAAAAAAAAAAAAAAAACGACAGTGGTACCCCTTATGTTTTTTTTGTGGGAAAAAAGTTTCTCCAATCTTCTTGAAATTCTGGATTCTGATAGAGGGCCATGGGACTTAGTCCTGAGTGCAAAAATGGAGGCTCTAGACCCTCCCAGAGCTGAGATATTGAGATATTTATAATGGCTCAATGGCTCAATGTCTCAGTATGTCATAAATATCTCAATATCTCAGCTCTGGAAGGGTCTAGAGCCTTCATTTTTGCACTCAGGTCTTAAGTCCCATGGCCCTCAATCAGAATCCAGAGTTTCAAGAAACTTTTTTCGCACAAAAAAAAAACGACAGTTGTACCCCTTATGTTTTTTTTTTTGTGTGAAAAAAAAGTTTCTCCAATCTCCTTGAAACTCTGGATTCTGATAGAGGGCCATGGGACTTATACCTGAGTGCAAAAATGGAGGCTCTAGACCCTCCCAGAGCTGAGATATTGAGATATTTATAATGGCTCAATGTCTCAGTATGTCATAAATATCTCATAAATATCTCAATATCTCAGCTCTGGAAGGGTCTAGAGCCTTCATTTTTGCACTCAGGTCTTAGTCCCATGGCCCTCAATCAGAATCCAGAGTTTCAAGAAACTGTTTTTTCGCACAAAAAAAAAAAAACGACAGTGGTACCCCTTATGTTTTTTTTTTTTTTTTGTGCGAAAAAAGTTTCTCCAATCTCTTGAAACTCTGGCTTCTGATAGAGGGCCATGGGACTTAGACCTGAGTGCAAAAATGGAGGCTCTTGACCCTTCCAGAGCTGAGATATTGAGATATTTTTAATGGCTCAATGTCTCAGTATGTCATAAATATCTCATACATATCTCAATATCTCAGCTCTGGAAGAGTCTAGAGCCTTCATTTTGCACTCAGGTCTTAGTCCCATGGCCCTCAATCAGAATCCAGAGTTTCAAGAAACTGTTTTTTCGCACAAAAAAAAAAAAAAACGACAGTGGTACCCCTTATGTTTTTTTTTTTTTGTGCGAAAAAAAGTTTCTCCAATCTTCTTGAAACTCTGGATTCTGATAGAGGGCCATGGGACTTATACCTGAGTGCAAAAATGGAGGCTCTTGACCCTTCCAGAGCTGAGATATTGAGATATTTATAATGGCTCAATGTCTCAGTATGTCATAAATATCTCATACATATCTCAATATCTCAGCTCTGGAAGGGTCTAGAGCCTTCATTTTTGCACTCAGGTCTTAGTCCCATGGCCCTCAATCAGAATCCAGAGTTTCAAGAAACAGTTTTTCGCACAAAAAAAAAAAAAAAAAACGACAGTGGTACCCCTTATGTTTTTTTTTTTTGTGCGAAAAAAAGTTTCTCCAATCTTCTTGAAACTCTGGTTTCTGATAGAGGGCCATGGGACTTATACCTGAGTGCAAAAATGGAGGCTCTAGACCCTCCCAGAGCTGAGATATTGAGATATTTATAATGGCTCAATATCTCAGTATGTCATAAATATCTCAGAAATATCTCAATATCTCAGCTCTGGAAGGGTCTAGAGCCTTCATTTTTGCACTCAGGTCTTAGTCCCATGGCCCTCAATAAGAATCCAGAGTTTCAAGAAACTGTTTTTTCGCACACAAAAAAAAAAAAAAAACGACAGTGGTACCCCTTATGTTTTTTTTTTGTGCGAAAAAAAAAGTTTCTCCAATCTTCTTGAAATTCTGGATTCTGATAGAGGGCCATGGGACTTAGACCTGAGTGCAAAAATGGAGGCTCTAGACCCTCCCAGAGCTGAGATATTGAGATATTTATAATGGCTCAATGGCTCAATGTCTCAGTATGTCATAAATATCTCAATATCTCAGCTCTGGAAGGGTCTAGAGCCTTCATTTTTGCACTCAGGTCTTAGTCCCATGGCCCTCAATCAGAATCCAGAGTTTCAAGAAACTTTTTTCGCACAAAAAAAAAACGACAGTTGTACCCCTTATGTTTTTGTTTTTGTGCGAAAAAAAGTTTCTCCAATCTTCTTGAAACTCTGGATTCTGATAGAGGGCCATGGGACTTATACCTGAGTGCAAAAATGGAGGCTCTAGACCCTCCCAGAGCTAAGATATTTAGATATAATTGTAATGGCTCAATATCTCAGTATGTCATAAATATCTCAGAAATATCTCAATATCTCAGCTCTGGAAGGGTCTAGAGCCTTCATTTTTGCACTCAGGTCTTAGTCCCATGGCCCTCAATCAGGAATCCAGAGTTTCAAGAAACTTTTTTTTTCGCAAAAAAAAAACAAAAAACGACAGTGTTACCCCCTATGTTTTTTTTTTGTGCGAAAAAAAGTTTCTACAATCTTCTTGAAACTCTGGATTCTGATAGAGGGCCATGGGACTTAGTCCTGAGTGCAAAAATGGAGGCTCTAGACCCTCCCAGAGCTGAGATATTGAGATATTTATAATGGCTCAATATCTCAGTATGTCATAAATATCTCAGAAATATCTCAATATCTCAGCGGCTGAGATGTTGAGATATTTATAATGGCTCAATATCTCAGTATGTCATAAATATCTCAGAAATATCTCAATATCTCAGCTCTGGAAGGGTCTAGAGCCTTCATTTTTGCACTCAGGTCTTAGTCCCATGGCCCTCAATCAGAATCCAGAGTTTCAAGAAACTTTTTTTTCGCACAAAAAAAAAAAACGTTTTTTTTTTTGTGCAAAAAAAATTTTCTCCAATCTTCTTGAAACTCTGGATTCTGATAGAGGGCCATGGGACTTATACCTGAGTGCAAAAATGGAGGCTCTAGACCCTCCCAGAGCTGAGATATTGAGATATTTATAATGGCTCAATGTCTCAGTATGTCATAAATATCTCAGAAATATCTCAATATCTCAGCTCTGGAAGGGTCTAGAGCCTTCATTTTTGCACTCAGGTCTTAGTCCCATGGCCCTCAATCAGAATCAAGAGTTTCAAGAAACTTTTTTTCGCACACAAAAAAAAAAAAAAACGAAAGTGGTACCCCTTATGTTTTTTTTGTGTGCGAAAAAAAAAGTTTCTCCAATCTTCTTGAAACTCTGGCTTCTGATAGAGGGCCATGGGACTTAGACCTGAGTGCAAAAATGGAGGCTCTAGACCCTCCCAGAGCTGAGATATTGAGATATTTATAATGGCTCAATGTCTCAGTATGTCATAAATATCTCATACATATCTCAATATCTCAGCTCTGGAAGGGTCTAGAGCCTTCATTTTTGCACTCAGGTCTTAGTCCCATGGCCCTCAATCAGAATCCAGAGTTTCAAGAAACTGTTTTTTCGCACAAAAAAAAAAAAAACGACAGTGGTACCCCTTATGTTTTTTTTTTTGTGCGAAAAAAAGTTTCTCCAATCTTCTTGAAACTCTGGATTCTGATAGAGGGCCATGGGACTTATACCTGAGTGCAAAATGGAGGCTCTAGACCCTCCCAGAGCTGAGATATTGAGATATTTATAATGGCTCAATATCTCAGTATGTCATAAATATCTCAATTCTCAATACTCAGCTCTGGAAGGGTCTAGAGCCTTCATTTTTGCACTCAGGTCTTAGTCCCATGGCCCTCAATCAGAATCCAGAGTTTCAAGAAACTTTTTTTTCACACACAAAAAAAAAACGACAGTGGTACCTAGGGCTGTAATCAACCAAAGAAATCCTTAAGTCGACCAAGGTCTTGTCCTGCGCGACGATTAGTCGACTAAAAAAAAAAAAAAAACGGATGTTTTGATTGAACATTTTTAAACAATTGTCATAGAGCATTTATAAAACAACAACGAAAAAACATCGAAAATAAATAAAACTATAATAATAATACAATTCTTTGAAAATTAAGTGATTTGTTTAACTGCAAGTGAGGAGCTCTGTCCTTGGTCTATAGTGACGGTCACAATCGCGCACCTGATCACACCACACGCTACAAAATAATAAAACTGCTATCTGCCACATAATGAAAAATCCTAACAAAAGCTCTCGTTTATACAGGCTGTATTCTTCTTTACTTACAAAGCTATGGGTTAACTTTTGTCCAGCCGATATGTTAGGCGTCTTAAAACAACAGACAAAATAGCCTAAAAAACAATCTGAAATCTAGGCTGTGTTGTAAGATAGCATATAAGTTTAATTTCGTTTTGTTACATTATTTAGGCTACTTTCAAATGAGTCAAGTGTACAGATAAAACCCTATTAAGAAAACAATCTATTGAGTCAGTATGATAAAGCCGTTAAAAGAGCTGCTCACGTCTTTTGCGCGCTCAAGTTCGTTTTCAAATAGGCACGCGATGTGCGCGCTCATAATGGAGCAACGCACGGTCGCCACCGTCGCCTACCTCCACAAACATGTAGCCAGACAAAAGATTTAGATTTCTTGGACGTTCTGTCGACTAAAGTAGCGTGAACTGAATGAATACAGCAAAACTACCTACCAGTACATCCCTTACTGACGCAAGCAGCAGCGCAGCCAGTAGGTGCGGTTCCCGAGTGTGTTATGTGTGTGCGCTAAACTGTGGCGCAGTTACAAGAAATAGCCTAAAAGCATTTAAAGTTGGGGATAAAACATAGGCTAATTATATTTAGAATACAGTAATAAATAACTGCTTTATAAAGGAATAAATATCAGGGAGAAAATCATTGAAAATGTATTTCTATTAGCAAAAAAAAAAAAAAAAATGCGACTGAGTCAACCAATAAGAATTTCAGTCGACCAAGACGGCATCAAGACTGATTAAGTCGACTAAACGACTAAAGTTGACAGCCCTAGTGGTACCCCTTATGTTTTTTTTTTGTGTGCGAAAAAAAAGTTTCTCCAATCTTCTTGAAACTCTGGATTCTGATAGAGGGCCATGTGACTTAGACCTGAGTGCAAAAATGGAGGCTCTAGACCCTCCCAGAGCTGAGATATTGAGATATTTATAATGGCTCAATATCTCAGTATGTCATAAATATCTCATAAATATCTCAATATCTCAGCTCTGGAAGGGTCTAGAGCCTTCATTTTTGCACTCAGGTCTTAGTCCCATGGCCCTCAATCAGAATCCAGAGTTTCAAGAAACTTTTTCGCACAAAAAAAAAAACGACAGTGGTACCCCTTATGTTTTTTTTTTGTGTGCGAAAAAAAAAGTTTCTCCAATCTTCTTGAAACTCTGGATTCTGATAGAGGGCCATGGGACTTAGACCTGAGTGCAAAAATGGAGGCTCTAGACCCTCCCAGAGCTGAGATATTGAGATATTTATAATGGCTCAATATCTCAGTATGTCATAAATATCTCATAAATATCTCAATATCTCAGCTCTGGAAGGGTCTAGAGCCTTCATTTTTGCACTCAGGTCTTAGTCCCATGGCCCTCAATCAGGAATCCAGAGTTTCAAGAAACTTTTTTTTTCGCAACAAAAAAAAAAAAACGACAGTGGTACCCCTTATGTTTTTTTTGTGTGCGAAAAAAAAGTTTCTCCAATCTTCTTGAAACTCTGGATTCTGATAGAGGGCCATGGGACTTAGACCTGAGTGCAAAAATGGAGGCTCTAGACCCTCCCAGAGCTGAGATATTGAGATATTTATAATGGCTCAATATCTCAGTATGTCATAAATATCTCATAAATATCTCAATATCTCAGCTCTGGAAGGGTCTAGAGCCTTCACTTTTGCACTCAGGTCTTAGTCCCATGGCCCTCAATCAGAATCCAGAGTTTCAAGAAACTTTTTTTTCGCACACAAAAAAAAAAAAAAAAGATCAAAGTGGTACCCCTTATGTTTTTTTTTTTTTTGTGTGCGAAAAAAAAAGTTTCTGCAATCTTCTTGAAACTCTGGATTCTGATAGAGGGCCATGGGACTTATACCTGAGTGCAAAAATGGAGGCTCTAGACCCTTCCAGAGCTGAGATATTGAGATATTTATAATGGCTCAATATCTCAGTATGTCATAATGTCTCATAAATATCTCAATATCTCAGCTCTGGAAGGGTCTAGAGCCTTCATTTTTGCACTCAGGTCTTAGTCCCATGGCCCTCAATCAGAATCCAGAGTTTCAAGAAACTTTTTTTTCGCACAAAAAAAAAACGACAGTGGTACCCCTTATGTTTTTGTTTTTTTTTTGTGCGAAAAAAAAAAGTTTCTCCAATATTCTTGAAACTCTGGATTCTGATAGAGGGCCATGGGACTTAGACCTGAGTGCAAAAATGGAGACTCTAGACCCTCCCAGAGCTGAGATATTGAGATATTTATAATGGCTCAATATCTCAGTATGTCATAAATATCTCATAAATATCTCAATATCTCAGCTCTGGAAGGGTCTAGAGCCTTCATTTTTGCACTCAGGTCTTAGTCCCATGGCCCTCAATCAGAATCCAGAGTTTCAAGAAACTTTTTTCGCACAAAAAAAAAAAACGACAGTGGTACCCCTTATGTTTTTTTTTTGTGTGCGAAAAAAAAAGTTTCTCCAATCTTCTTGAAACTCTGGATTCTGATAGAGGGCCATGGGACTTATACCTGAGTGCAAAAATGGAGGCTCTAGACCCTTCCAGAGCTGAGATATTGAGATATTTATAATGGCTCAATATCTCAGTATGTCATAAATATCTCATAAATATCTCAATATCTCAGCTCTGGAAGGGTCTAGAGCCTTCATTTTTGCACTCAGGTCTTAGTCCCATGGCCCTCAATCAGAATCCAGAGTTTTCAAGAAACTTTTTTTCGCACAAAAAAAAAAAACGACAGTGGTACCCCTTATGTTTTTTTTTTTGTTTGTGAAGAAAAAGTTTCTCCAATCTTCTTGAAACTCTGGATTCTGATAGAGGGCCATGGGACTTAGACCTGAGTGCAAAATGGAGACTCTAGACCCTCCCAGAGCTGAGATATTGAGATATTTATAATGGCTCAATATCTCAGTATGTCATAAATATCTCATAAATATCTCAATATCTCAGCTCTGGAAGGGTCTAGAGCCTTCATTTTTGCACTCAGGTCTTAGTCCCATGGCCCTCAATCAGAATCCAGAGTTTCAAGAAACTTTTTTTTCGCACAAAAAAAAAAAACGACAGTGGTACCCCTTATGTTTTTTTTTGTGTGCGGAAAAAAAAGTTTCTCCAATCTTCTTGAAACTCTGGATTCTGATAGAGGGCCATGGGACTTAGACCTGAGTGCAAAAATGGAGGCTCTAGACCCTCCCAGAGCTGAGATATTGAGATATTTATAATGGCTCAATATCTCAGTATGTCATAAATATCTCATAAATATCTCAATATCTCAGCTCTGGAAGGGTCTAGAGCCTTCATTTTTGCACTCAGGTCTTAGTCCCATGGCCCTCAATCAGAATCCAGAGTTTCAAGAAACTTTTTTTCGCACAAAAAAAAAAACGACAGTGGTACCCCTTATGTTTTTTTTTTTGTGTGCGAAAAAAAAAGTTTCTCCAAATCTTCTTGAAACTCTGGATTCTGATAGAGGGCCATGGGACTTAGACCTGAGTGCAAAAATGGAGGCTCTAGACCCTTCCAGAGCTGAGATATTGAGATATTTATAATGGCTCAATATCTCAGTATGTCATAAATATCTCATAAATATCTCAATATCTCAGCTCTGGAAGGGTCTAGAGCCTTCATTTTTGCACTCAGGTCTTAGTCCCATGGCCCTCAATCAGAATCCAGAGTTTCAAGAAACTTTTTTTTCGCACAAAAAAAAAAACGACAGTGGTACCCCTTATGTTTTTTGTTTTTTTTTTGTGTGCGAAAAAAAAAGTTTCTCCAATCTTCTTGAAACTCTGGATTCTGATAGAGGGCCATGGGACTTAGACCTGAGTGCAAAAATGAAGAGCTCTAGACCCTCCCAGAGCTGAGATATTGAGATATTTATAATGGCTCAATATCTCAGTATGTCATAAATATCTCATAAATATCTCAATATCTCAGCTCTGGAAGGGTCTAGAGCCTTCATTTTTGCACTCAGGTCTTAGTCCCATGGCCCTCAATCAGAATCCAGAGTTTCAAGAAACTTTTTTTCGCACAAAAAAAAAAAACGACAGTGGTACCCCTTATGTTTTTTTTTTTGTGTGCGAAAAAAAGTTTCTCCAATCTTCTTGAAACTCTGGATTCTGATAGAGGGCCATGGGACTTAGACCTGAGTGCAAAAATGGAGGCTCTAGACCCTTCCAGAGCTGAGATATTGAGATATTTATAATGGCTCAATATCTCAGTATGTCATAAATATCTCATAAATATCTCAATATCTCAGCTCTGGAAGGGTCTAGAGCCTTCATTTTTGCACTCAGGTCTTAGTCCCATGGCCCTCAATCAGAATCCAGAGTTTCAAGAAACTTTTTTTTCGCACAAAAAAAAAAAAACGACAGTGGTACCCCTTATGTTTTTTTTTTGTTGTGCGAAAAAAAAAGTTTCTCCAATATTCTTGAAACTCTGGATTCTGATAGAGGGCCATGGGACTTAGACCTGAGTGCAAAATGGAGACTCTAGACCCTCCCAGAGCTGAGATATTGAGATATTTATAATGGCTCAATATCTCAGTATGTCATAAATATCTCATAAATATCTCAATATCTCAGCTCTGGAAGGGTCTAGAGCCTTCATTTTTGCACTCAGGTCTTAGTCCCATGGCCCTCAATCAGAATCCAGAGTTTCAAGAAACTTTTTTTTCGCACAAAAAAAAAACGACAGTGGTACCCCTTATGTTTTTTTTTTGTGTGCGAAAAAAAAAGTTTCTCCAATCTTCTTGAAACTCTGGATTCTGATAGAGGGCCATGGGACTTAGACCTGAGTGCAAAAATGGAGGCTCTAGACCCTTCCAGAGCTGAGATATTGAGATATTTATAATGGCTCAATATCTCAGTATGTCATAAATATCTCATAAATATCTCAATATCTCAGCTCTGGAAGGGTCTAGAGCCTTCATTTTGCACTCAGGTCTTAGTCCCATGGCCCTCAATCAGAATCCAGAGTTTCAAGAAACTTTTTTTCGCACAAAAAAAAAAACGACAGTGGTACCCCTTATGTTTTTTTTTTTTTTTGTGCGAAAAAAAAGTTTCTCCAATCTTCTTGAAACTCTGGATTCTGATAGAGGGCCATGGGACTTAGACCTGAGTGCAAAATGGAGACTGCTAGACCCTCCCAGAGCTGAGATATTGAGATATTTATAATGGCTCAATATCTCAGTATATCATAAATATCTCATAAATATCTCAATATCTCAGCTCTGGAAGGGTCTAGAGCCTTCATTTTTGCACTCAGGTCTTAGTCCCATGGCCCTCAATCAGAATCCAGAGTTTCAAGAAACTTTTTTTCGCACAAAAAAAAAAACGACAGTGGTACCCCTTATGTTTTTTTTTTTGTGTGCGAAAAAAAAACTCTCCAATTTTCTTGAAACTCTGGATTCTGATAGAGGGCCATGGGACTTAGACCTGAGTGCAAAATGGAGGCTCTAGACCCTCCCAGAGCTGAGATATTGAGATATTTATAATGGCTCAATATCTCAGTATGTCATAAATATCTCATAAATATCTCAATATCTCAGCTCTGGAAGGGTCTAGAGCCTTCATTTTTGCACTCAGGTCTTAGTCCCATGGCCCTCAATCAGAATCCAGAGTTTCAAGAAACTTTTTTCGCACAAAAAAAAAAAACGACAGTGGTACCCCTTATGTTTTTTTTGTGTGCGAAAAAAAGTTTCTCAATCTTCTTGAAACTCTGGATTCTGATAGAGGGCCATGGGACTTAGACCTGAGTGCAAAATGGAGGCTCTAGACCCTCCCAGAGCTGAGATATTGAGATATTTATAATGGCTCAATATCTCAGTATGTCATAAATATCTCATAAATATCTCAATATCTCAGCTCTGGAAGGGTCTAGAGCCTTCATTTTTGCACTCAGGTCTTAGTCCCATGGCCCTCAATCAGAATCCAGAGTTTCAAGAAACTTTTTTTTCGCACAAAAAAAAAAGACGACAGTGGTACCCCTTATGTTTTTTTTTTTGTGTGCGAAAAAAAAAAGTTTCTCCAATCTTCTTGAAACTCTGGATTCTGATAGAGGGCCATGGGACTTAGACCTGAGTGCAAAAATGGAGGCTCTAGACCCTCCCAGAGCTGAGATATTGAGATATTTATAATGGCTCAATATCTCAGTATGTCATAAATATCTCATAATATTCAATATCTCAGCTCTGGAAGGGTCTAGAGCCTTCATTTTTGCACTCAGGTCTTAGTCCCATGGCCCTCAATCAGAATCCAGAGTTTCAAGAAACTTTTTTCGCACAAAAAAAAAAAACGACAGTGGTACCCCTTATGTTTTTTTTTTTTTGTGCGAAAAAAAAGTTTCTCCAATCTTCTTGAAACTCTGGATTCTGATAGAGGGCCATGGGACTTAGACCTGAGTGCAAAATGGAACTGCTAGACCCTCCCAGAGCTGAGATATTGAGATATTTATAATGGCTCAATATCTCAGTATGTCATAAATATCTCATAAATATCTCAATATCTCAGCTCTGGAAGGGTCTAGAGCCTTCATTTTTGCACTCAGGTCTTAGTCCCATGGCCCTCAATCAGAATCCAGAGTTTCAAGAAACTTTTTTTCGCACAAAAAAAAAAACGACAGTGGTACCCCTTATGTTTTTTTTTTTTTGTGCGGAAAAAAAGTTTCTCCAATCTTCTTGAAACTCTGGATTCTGATAGAGGGCCATGGGACTTAGACCTGAGTGCAAAAATGGAGGCTCTAGACCCTCCCAGAGCTGAGATATTGAGATATTTATAATGGCTCAATATCTCAGTATGTCATAAATATCTCATAAATATCTCAATATCTCAGCTCTGGAAGGGTCTAGAGCCTTCATTTTTGCACTCAGGTCTTAGTCCCATGGCCCTCAATCAGAATCCAGAGTTTCAAGAAACTTTTTTTTCGCACAAAAAAAAAAGCGACAGTGGTACCCCTTATGTTTTTTTTTTGTGTGTGCAAAAAAAAAGTTTCTGCAATCTTCTTGAAACTCTGGATTCTGATAGAGGGCCATGGGACTTAGACCTGAGTGCAGAAATGGAGGCTCTAGACCCTTCCAGAGCTGAGATATTGAGATATTTATAATGGCTCAATATCTCAGTATGTCATAAATATCTCATAAATATCTCAATATCTCAGCTCTGGAAGGGTCTAGAGCCTTCATTTTTGCACTCAGGTCTTAGTCCCATGGCCCTCAATCAGAATCCAGAGTTTCAAGAAACTTTTTTTCGCACAAAAAAAAAAAAAACGACAGTGGTACCCCTTATGTTTTTTTTTTTTTGTGCGAAAAAAAAGTTTCTCCAATCTTCTTGAAACTCTGGATTCTGATAGAGGGCCATGGGACTTAGACCTGAGTGCAAAATGAGAGCTCTAGACCCTCCCAGAGCTGAGATATTGAGATATTTATAATGGCTCAATATCTCAGTATGTCATAAATATCTCATAAATATCTCAATATCTCAGCTCTGGAAGGGTCTAGAGCCTTCATTTTTGCACTCAGGTCTTAGTCCCATGGCCCTCAATCAGAATCCAGAGTTTCAAGAAACTTTTTTTTCGCACAAAAAAAAAAGACGACAGTGGTACCCCTTATGTTTTTTTTTTGTGTGCGAAAAAAAAGTTTCTCCAATTTTCTTGAAACTCTGGATTCTGATACAGGGCCATGGGACTTAGACCTGAGTGCAAAAATGGAGGCTCTAGACCCTCCCAGAGCTGAGATATTGAGATATTTATAATGGCTCAATATCTCAGTATGTCATAAATATCTCATAAATATCTCAATATCTCAGCTCTGGAAGGGTCTAGAGCCTTCATTTTTGCACTCAGGTCTTAGTCCCATGGCCCTCAATCAGAATCCAGAGTTTCAAGAAACTTTTTCGCACAAAAAAAAAAACGACAGTGGTACCCCTTATGTTTTTTTTTTTTGTGCGAAAAAAAAAGTTTCTGCCAATCTTCTTGAAACTCTGGATTCTGATAGAGGGCCATGGGACTTAGACCTGAGTGCAAAATGGAGACTCTAGACCCTCCCAGAGCTGAGATATTGAGATATTTATAATGGCTCAATATCTCAGTATGTCATAAATATCTCATAAATATCTCAATATCTCAGCTCTGGAAGGGTCTAGAGCCTTCATTTTTGCACTCAGGTCTTAGTCCCATGGCCCTCAATCAGAATCCAGAGTTTCAAGAAACTTTTTTTTCGCACAAAAAAAAAACGACAGTGGTACCCCTTATGTTTTTTTTTGTGTGTGCGAAAAAAAAAGTTTCTCCAATCTTCTTGAAACTCTGGATTCTGATAGAGGGCCATGGGACTTAGACCTGAGTGCAAAAATGGAGGCTCTAGACCCTTCCAGAGCTGAGATATTGAGATATTTATAATGGCTCAATATCTCAGTATGTCATAAATATCTCATAAATATCTCAATATCTCAGCTCTGGAAGGGTCTAGAGCCTTCATTTTGCACTCAGGTCTTAGTCCCATGGCCCTCAATCAGAATCCAGAGTTTCAAGAAACTTTTTTTTCGCACAAAAAAAAAAAAAAAAAAACGACAGTGGTACCCCTTATGTTTTTTTTTTTTTGTGCGAAAAAAAAGTTTCTCCAATCTTCTTGAAACTCTGGATTCTGATAGAGGGCCATGGGACTTAGACCTGAGTGCAAAATGAAGGCTCTAGACCCTCCCAGAGCTGAGATATTGAGATATTTATAATGGCTCAATATCTCAGTATGTCATAAATATCTCATAAATATCTCAATATCTCAGCTCTGGAAGGGTCTAGAGCCTTCATTTTTGCACTCAGGTCTTAGTCCCATGGCCCTCAATCAGAATCCAGAGTTTCAAGAAACTTTTTTTTCGCACAAAAAAAAACGACAGTGGTACCCCTTATGTTTTTTTTTTTGTGTGCGGAAAAAAAAGTTTCTCCAATCTTCTTGAAACTCTGGATTCTGATAGAGGGCCATGGGACTTAGACCTGAGTGCAAAAATGGAGGCTCTAGACCCTCCCAGAGCTGAGATATTGAGATATTTATAATGGCTCAATATCTCAGTATGTCATAAATATCTCATAAATATCTCAGCTCTGGAAGGGTCTAGAGCCTTCATTTTTGCACTCAGGTCTTAGTCCCATGGCCCTCAATCAGAATCCAGAGTTTCAAGAAACTTTTTTTCGCACAAAAAAAAAAAGACGACAGTGGTACCCCTTATGTTTTTTTGTGTGCGAAAAAAAAAAGTTTCTCCAATCTTCTTGAAACTCTGGATTCTGATAGAGGGCCAGTGGGACTTAGACCTGAGTGCAAAAATGAAGGCTCTAGACCCTTCCAGAGCTGAGATATTGAGATATTTATAATGGCTCAATATCTCAGTATGTCATAAATATCTCATAAATATCTCAATATCTCAGCTCTGGAAGGGTCTAGAGCCTTCATTTTTGCACTCAGGTCTTAGTCCCATGGCCCTCAATCAGAATCCAGAGTTTCAAGAAACTTTTTTTTCGCACAAAAAAAAAAAAAACGACAGTGGTACCCCTTATGTTTTTTTTTTTGTGTGCGAAAAAAAAGTTTCTCTCAATCTTCTTGAAACTCTGGATTCTGATAGAGGGCCATGGGACTTAGACCTGAGTGCAAAAATGAAGGCTCTAGACCCTTCCAGAGCTGAGATATTGAGATATTTATAATGGCTCAATATCTCAGTATGTCATAAATATCTCATAAATATCTCAATATCTAGCTCTGGAAGGGTCTAGAGCCTTCATTTTTGCACTCAGGTCTTAGTCCCATGGCCCTCAATAGGAATCCAGAGTTTCAAGAAACTTTTTTCGCACAAAAAAAAAAAAACGACAGTGGTACCCCTTATGTTTTTTTTTGTGTGCGAAAAAAAAAGTTTTCTCCAATCTTCTTGAAACTCTGGATTCTGATACAGGGCCATGGGACTTAGACCTGAGTGCAAATGAAGCTCTGACCCTTCAGAGCTGAGATATTGAGTATTTATAATGGCTCAATATCTCAGTATGTCATAAATATCTCATAAATATCTCAATATCTCAGCTCTGGAAGGGTCTAGAGCCTTCATTTTTGCACTCAGGTCTTAGTCCCATGGCCCTCAATCAGAATCCAGAGTTTCAAGAAACTTTTTGTCGCACAAAAAAAAAAAACGACAGTGGTACCCCTTATGTTTTTTTTTTTTTTTGTGCGAAAAAAAGTTTCTCCGTCTGTCTTAGAAACTCTGGATTCTGATAGAGGGC